>JAJTUV010001741.1:0-276842 GCA_021653895.1 Mastomys natalensis | reverse complement strand
GGGGGGCTCAAAGCCTCAGAAGAGGCAGATCCTGAATTAAAGGGCCCCGGGTCTACAGAACTTGTTCCGGGATGCCGGGTTTTTACATAGAGAAAACCTGTTTAAAAAAAAACAAAACCAACCAAACAAAAAGGAATAGCCCCCCACCGGGAAACCAGAGAGCATAAAAAATCACTGATGAAATGCCTGTGGGTAGAAACACACCCCAAAAGACCTTGCGTCCCGGGGAAAATTTACTTGGACACACCTGCCGGGGGAGGTTTTCTACCAGAGCCACCAAAACTGTCTAAAAATCAAAGGCTCGGGCAAGGGGCACCTCCCTCCCACCCCCTGCCAAAACATCTGTGCCCCTGACAAAAAAAAAAAAAAAACAAAGATGGAGACAGAGGCCCGAATCCACATTTTTCAACTATTTTTCACCAGGCGGGAAGAAAAAAATGCCCCCCCAAACTAATGGTGATAAAGGGGGACAAAGTTACTTGCAAAGCTACCTCAGCAGCCAGAGGAACTCCACTAGACTTTCAGAGACCTCATTTCAGGCTAAAAAACGGGATGTGGCTTCACATCATCAATTTTCAGGACTGGTCTTTTAAAGCACTTTGGCATTTTTGTTAAAGATTTAAAAAAATTTGGGCAACCAAAAGGTGAAGAAAAAAAGAAGGGGGCTCAGGGGGAAAAAAATGCACGAAACCCAACAGGTTGGTGAAGTCCAAAAATAAAAAAAACCCCAAATGTAAGGAGGGGGCCCCCAAACTGGGTACAACAAACCCCGTTTGGGGCATTAACAAAAAACCATCTAGGGGGCTCTCAAGTTCCCCTTTAATGATTAAAAAAATTTTTTTTTTTTTTATTTTCCTTTTTTCTCCCCCTTTTAAAAAAAAGGGGAACGTCTTTTAAGTCCCTTGATGGGTTTATAAATCTGAAAAAGGGGCCCACAAAGGGTTACTTTGCAAGGGGGGTGGGTAGGCAGCCAAAGTGTTGTGTCTTACTTGCGGGCCCAAGGGGGAGACTTTGGGGGCCCTAGGGGGGAAATGGGACTTCACCTTCTTTGGATTCAAATCGCGCTAGGAACGGGGGAGGGGGTTTTTTTTGGGCAGAAAAAAGTGCCCGGTGAGTAGGGGGTAAAACCCAAAGGGGCCGGGGGGGAAAAACCCCGGGGGGGCCCAAAAAAGGGGGGCCAAAAAGGGGGGGAGGGCCCCCCAAAAGGGTCCCGGGAAAAACGGGTCAAAAAAGGGCCGGGTAAATAGGCCATGGTAAAGGGGCAATTGAATCACGAGAGCCCTTAAAAATATCTTTAAATTTTCCCCCTTTTTTGTTTTTTTTTGTGTTTGTTTGGTGTGGGCCCTTGTTTTGGGTTTTTAAAAATTTGTTTTTCCCTTCGGGGGTTTTGGCAAGCATCAAATCCAGGAAAAAGGGGAAAACCAGGGGAACTCCCCCTTGTGCCCTGAGAAGTCCCTTTAAAAAAGAACAAATGCGTGAAAGGGGGTTTTTAAAAATAAAAAAAGGGTTTTCTTTGGATACGGGGACTTATCCCTTTGGGGGCCTCACACACACCTGGCCATGCCTTTTTCCGGTCCATTCTCTCCCCCCCCCTTTTCCTTTAAAACCCTTTTTCCCTATTTTTTGTGCTCAAAATGCATTTCCCCGCGGGCAAACCCTTTTAAAAACTTATTCAGCTCTTTTTGCCTCCCTCTCTCAGGGGGGGGGTATATTTTTCCCTTTTTGGGAAAAACCTTTTCTCAGCCTCCAATCAGGGGGCGCCTCCTGTTTAAAGTACCTAAAGGAAATGGCCCGAAAAAAGGGCGGGGAACCTATCCAGGGGGCCCCTGTTGAAATTTGCCCCCCTGAAGGGCACCCCCCCTTGGACCCCTTTTACTTTGGGGGGGCCCCCATTTGGGGTCAAGAGCCCTCAATTTTTTTTAAAAGAAGGGGCGGGAGTATTTTTTCTGGGACCTTGTTCTCCTGAGAGGGGGTTTTCCCCCTTCCTTTTGGTTTCTGGTCATTTGTGCTGTGACCATGCAAGAAAAAAGGCGTGGTTTACCAGGCGCTGACTGCCAGGGGGGAAAAGGGTACTTCCCCCGGGGTTTTTGGGCGGCCCCTCCCTTAGGGGGCATGGGGGGGGAGCTTTCTGGACCCGGAAATGGCCGTTCCCGGGGCAAAACCCCAATCCTGACCACTTGACCATTGCCAAAGGTTAAAACTCTTGGCTCCACATTTTTCCCCCTCAATGTTCTAAAAGGGGGGGAGTACGGGGGAGTGCCTCAACTAAAGTTCTAAATTTTTTTGAGATAGATTCTCTAAAAGCATGCCGAAAAATTTAGGGGTTTTTTTCCAAATGAAACCTTTCCCCCTAAAAAAAGGCACAAAGGGGGGGTGTATGGCAAAAAAAATAAAACTTTCCCCATCAAAAATCCTTTACTTTGCACAAGGGGCTCAACCTCTTTTTTTCCCCATTGACCTGCTGCCTGGGCACGTTTTTCCGGGTGTGTTTTTAAAATCCCTCACGTCAAACACCTAAAATTTTTTCCCCAACCCATGCGGGGGTTTTGGGATGCCAAAGGGGTTAAAGGGGCCCCAAAGTAACCCACTTTAAATTAAATAAATAAAAAAGGGGGAATGTGGGGAAAGGGCCGGTTACAGTTGCAAAGCCCGAAGACTAGAAACCTAAAAAGGGGGTAAGCAGCGGGCTTCCAAATGGCCAGCTAAAGCTAAACGGAAAACAATCTTTTGGGGCATGCTCAGCCTCGCCCTAAAAAAAAGGGTTTAATCAAGGGGGTTTTTGGCAGCTTAACCTATCCTTGAGAGAAACAAACCCCAACCCAAACCCCCTTGGGGAAAATTATATAAAAAAAGCTCATTTCTCCCGGGTTTGGGGGGGCCCACCCCAAAACCCCTTCCGGCCCAGGTCCCCACCCAAATACGTCCCCATCCTAGGCCCTTTTCCCAGTTCCCCGTCCCAAAGGGTCAAGAGTCTTTTCCGGAATAAAGCGATTTAAAAAGGGGAAAAATCCGACCGTTTTGGTTTTCTTACTTGCTGGCCAAGGGGAAAGCGACAGGTAGCACAAAACCTGTCTCTGTTAAAGGGGGTTTCTAGTGAAAAACCCTAGAAATTTGGGCAGGCTTACAGCTAAAAGGGGGAAAGGGCCCCCTTAAAAAGGATTTTTGACTTTTCCCCTGGAATTTCCTGTGGTAAAGGCTTCAGCCAGACTCCGGGGAAAGGGACCCCTCTCATTTTCCATGCCCCCAGGATTTTCCCTTGTTTTCCTTTTCCCTGCCTCACGGGGGGGAAAGGACTGATGACTGAGGGTCGGGGGGGACAAAGGACACCCATGACCTTGTAAACTTTTTGGCCCTTGAGATAAAAATGACATGACCGCTTTGGGAGAACTCCCAGGCACCACTTACCCAAAAAAAACCTCCCCTGCTTTGTAATTCAGCCCACTCCACCCCCGAAAAACTTCCCACTTCCCTTTTAAAACACAGTCTCACATGCTCACATGTTCTAGAAAATTTACAAACCAAACTCCCATTGTGATAACAAAAAAGGGAAAACAGAGGAATGTAAGTTTTTAATGTCATCATTTGTGGAGCTTTGAAAAAGAAGGCTTGGCTCCCACTGGTGGAGCTGTTTAAGAAGGTTTAGAAGGTGGGGTTTTGCCCGAAGAGGTGTGTCACTGGGGCAGGGCTTTGAAGTTTTCAAGACCCCATGCTTTTCCCCAGGAAAGCTCTCTCTGTTTTCTTTTTGGGGAAAAACCCGACTCCTAGAAAAGCGGCTACATCTTTGCACCACCCTCCAGCCATAAACCCGGGACAAAGACTTGTTTTCAACAGCCCACAACAGCGGGGGCACACTCGGGATAAACATCTTGTTTTTCCCCCCAAAATTTTGTTTTGCGCTTAGTGGCCCCCAACCTGCAAGGCAAAAAGGGGGTATCATGCTGCAAGGCATATGCCCATAGTGCCTTCAGCTGTGTTCCCCCTGTTTTGTCCACGGGGGCAAAGCACATGGTAAAGCATATAAATCCCCGGGGTTTTCCTTTAAAATAAAGAGAGAGACAAAAACAAAACCCTTTCCTCCTTGTCCCCATTCTTCGAGTCTCATGCCCTCCCCTCAAGGTCCTGCGCCCTATTTTCTTCACTCCATTTCTTTTCGGGCCCTACAATATCCAAGTCAAAAAGCGAAAAAACCATGGGGTAAGGGCAAAGCTCTGGGCGGGGGCCCCGAGGGGGGCTTTCGAAGGAAATAAATTTGGGTGTTACATGCAAGTAAAATGTTTTTTTAGATTAGAATTTCCCTTAATTTTTTTTAACCAGGCATACGGGCACGTTAACCCAGCACTTAAAAACCGGGGGAAGGGGGAGAATCTTGATTTTGGGGTCACCCGGGGGCTACAGTCATTTTTTTTAAACCAACAAGTTGCTTTCAATGACTCGATTTTTAGAAAAAATTTTAAAGGCATGTTGTGATATTAATTTGTTTAATCAGCTTAAGGGGATCACACGGAGACCGCCTCTGAGCAGCCGGGGAAGGGGTTCTCGTCATTAGTTAACAGAGAGGGGAAGACCCACCTAAGTGGCAGCACCTCCCCTAGGCTTGGGTTTTTCCCTATTTTATAAAAACAGGAAGCTGAAAAGCACAAGCACTTGTCACCCTGTTTTTTTCTGAAAAATCACATGACCCCTTCCTCCGTGTTCTGTCCGCCCCACAATACCACAGGGACAAGTCTCACTAAATCACTTCTAAATACCCTTAATTCTCTTTTCCCAACTCAACTGCCTCCTCCTTTAGCCACTGTTAAGTGTACAAACCAGCCACCGTAGCTCGTGCCCTCCCCACTACCCTGCCCTCCCCCCAACCTCTCCCCACCCAGTACCCCTCTTCCCCACTTTATGCCCCTTGTAACACATTCTTCATGTGCACTGAAGAAAGCCACATGTTATATAACTTTGATTTTGAATGGTTCAAAAGCTTTAAAAATGCTGAATATAAGGTTGGACAGTGAAGGGGTTTTCTTTCACTCTTCCCCAACCCACTCTCTCTGCTCCAACCCCATCTATCTCTTCACTAAGACTCCAAAATAGCAGCAAGTGTCTTTCCGGGTTCTGCAAATACAGCAGCAGACCAGGTGCATCTCTGTCTTGTCTACACCAACGAGGACACACATGATTGCTGACCTCACTCACGATGTAAGGTGTCCACTGTGAAGAGAGGGACAGTAACTCTTCCCTGATTATGGAGAGTGGTCGTTCTTGGTTCTTTATGATTTCAAAAGACACAGCTACTTTTTATTTCAATTACTTTTTTTTTCTTGTTTGTTTGGGGGTTTTGTTGTTGTTGTTTTTTGTTTGTTTGTTTGTTTTGTTTTTGTTTTTTAAGACAGAGTTTCTCTGTGTAGCTCTGGCTGTCCTGGAACTCATTTAGTAGACCAGCTGGACTTGAACTCACAGAAATTCTCCCTGCCTCTGCCTCCTGTGTACTAGGATTAAAGGTGTTCACTACCACTGCCACCTGCTCAGTTATTTCTAGTAAACAGTTCAGGACAAATACCCAGAACTGTACCCACTACTGCTGGGCAGTGCCAAGTGTGTCTTCTTACATAAGGTGGCAGTGTTTGTTTCTACAAAGTCTCAAAAAAAGAAACAATGAGAACTTGTTCCCAACCTTTGGATTCTGGCCAGTTTCATAAAAAACTATGGTAGCCGGGCAGTGGTAGCGCATGCCTTTAATCCCAGCACTTGGGAGGCAGAGACAGGTGGATTTCTCAGTTTTGGGGCTAGCCTGGTCTACAAAGTGAGTTCCAGGACAGCCAGGGATAGACAAGAAATCCTGTCTCAAAAAAACCATATACCAAACAAAACAGAAAGCTATTGGTATAGTTCGAATTTGCATTTCTAATACAACTGGTGGAGCATCTTTCCTATGCTTAGGGGTCATGGTGCCTCTTTTCCTGTGAATGACCATGTCATTTGTCCACGTTCTCAGTCAGCTGCTGACTTTTTTTGATTTATATATCTAAGGCATACATGTGAAGGCTCTCTTGCCAGGATGCCAAAAGAAATCTCATTTTCATTATACTATTTGTACATGTATACATGTTTGTGTGTTGTACATGTGTGTGGATATGCAAATATGACACAGGTAATCTCAACTGTCAACTTGACGAGATCTAGAATCATTCAGGAGACAGGCATTTGGGCATGTCTATGGTGGATTCTCTTCAGTTGTTTAATTTAAAGTGGGAAGAGTCACCTCCTATGGGTGACAAACCATCCCCTGGCTTGATTGCCTTGGAGCTGTCTTCATGTATACTGATCTATACAGTGGACACAATTTATTCATTTGAGCACAAAATATGTCTACCTTCCTCATAATGTGCTAGCTGCTTCTATGAGGCAACTTCACTTCAAAGCATCATCCAATACCCCCGCTACACTGTTAAGAGGGACCTCCCATAATTAAATGCCAACATCCAAGGCTCACTGAAACAAAGCCAGCCCTGAGTTTCTGGAGCTAGTGGAGAATATGCAGAGGCCAGAAAGACACATAAACTGCTTCACCCACCCAGGGATCTAGGTGTTTCCTAGGACTAGCTGTCCCCACCAGCCCTTTCACTTTGCTACAAAACACAGTCTGTGCCACCCCTCTTGCTAAAGTGTTCTCTCTCTCTCCTCCATACACAGCACACACAAACAAACACCCACACCCACACAGAGATAAGTGGGGGAGGGCCTCTCAGGATCAAAAGGATTTACTTAACTGCAGATAAGTAAACAGTCCTAGTTTACGTCAGGTCCCCCAGCCAGTGATTTCTGGGAGTCTCAGTGCTAAACGACCTTTTCCAACTGTTCATCAACATTACACAGAGCTGCCCGGGGCACCCAAAGGCAAATAGCCCAGGTTTAATGCAAATTGTGGCCCCTGGCATTGTCCTGCATGGATAAGGCTTGAAGAACCAACCCCCTTTCCCCCCCCAAACCAAAACCATAACAAAGAATTAGATGGCTAGCCACATATGTGATTTAAAGTTTTCTAATTAAGAGAAACAGGTGGATCATTTAAATATTTTAAACCTTAGCCTAGTATATTAAAAATGGCCATTTAAAAATGTAAGCAACATAATGAAATATTTTAAAGTAACTTTTCCTTTTAAATTTACGTTTAGGGTGGAAGCGTGTACAGGGAGCGAAGATAGAAGCAACTTGCGGAAAGCCACTGTTTTACCCATGTAGGTCCCAAGGATTGAACCAGGTTGTTACAACTGGCAGTGAGTGCCTTTACCTATGAGCCATCTCACCAGCCTAAAATATTAATATTAATGAGATACCCCCATTAATGAGGGAAAGGGGGGGTTTCAAAAAACCCTTTTGGAAAGTAAAAAAAAAAAAAAAAAAAAAAAAAAAAAAAAAAAAAATTTTTTTTTTCAAAAGGGTTAACCAACTCTTCCAAAGCACAGCCCAACTCATAAGGCCGGGAACCCCAACCTTACCCCCTTGGTTCCAGCCAGTCTAAGGGGGGGGCTACGCGCGAGAAGGGGGGGGCTACCGAATGCCCCCCCCGTACGGCAAAACCCGGCACCCCACTTGAGCCACTAACCTCCCCACCCCCCCACAGAGCCGCAAAGCGCTCCGCCGCCTGCCCGCTGCAACAGCACGCCAGAGTGTCAAGCACCTCCTCGCACGCCGCGCCCTCGGCCCACGCGCCCCGCGTCCACGTACACCCAACCCGGCGTTGCTCCTGCCCGAACCCCCAGCCACGCCTCCCCCGGGGCTACTGGGAAATTAGCCCCCCAGGGGGCCGGGCGAAAACGGGGAACCAGGGGACCAGCTTGGGCCTGGAAAGCAGGAGCAGTCCCGCCTCGGAAGGGTTAAAACCCCCAAGAGCCAAATGAGAAAAATTTGAAATAAAAAGTAAAACTCCGGGGCAAATGGCCCCCCACCGGGCAATCCCCCGCGACTGGGGGAGCCCAAAGGGCCCGGCCGGGGAAGATACAAAAAGGGGGCAAGGGGTTTGCCAAAAAACCCCAAAAACCCCTTTAATTGGGTTTCCAGGACCCTGGGATAGCAGGAGAAAACCTACCCCGAAACAAAATTTGTCCCCAAGCCCCCCATAAAGAAAACATACACCCCCAACCCCCAAATTAAAAAAAATGAATTTTTTGTTTGGGACCACCCCGGCCCTCAAAGAAAGGCTCTGTTTTTAAAAGGGAAGCAGAGGGAAAAATCTTGAAAGGAAGTTAAAAAATGTCACAATTCCATTTCTTGGAAACACACTAAGAAACGAGTGCACACAGAATGACTGCGGTGTAAATAAATTGATAATGCCAAGACAAGCGAAAGAAAATTTATGTTAGAGGTACAGGATGGCATATCAAGATGCTGAAGAGAATGTGCCGAAAGAAAGAACCAGCCCAGGGGGTATGGCAGAAGCAAGTGGAGCCTCTTGAGTATTGAGGGCCTGCCTGGTCAGAGTTCCAGGACAGCCTGTGCTACACAGAGAAAAATCCTGTCACCCAAAAAAAAAAAAAAAACGAAACGCGAAAACACGAAAACGCAAAAAAGGCGAGAAGAAGGGTTGGTGGGAGAGGGAGTGAGGGGGAGATGAAGAAGAAGAAAGGGAGGAGAGAGAGAGAGACAATCCCCCAGGAACAACAACCTTGGGGAGAAACTTTTGTTACTGAACATTATATGGAAAACATAAATTCAAAAGTTGTATCGCAGTACACACAGCCTTACAAAAATTAAAGAACATAGAAATATGGGGTGGCAAAAAAGAAATATTTTTATGTGTCTGGGGAGCAAGAAGAGGGTGGTTGATCCTGAGCAAGAGTATAGACCGTGGTGAATGGTGAGGAGACGGTCTGGGACCTGAACCCTGGTCCATCTGAAAAGATCATCCAGTGCTCCTAACCACTGAGTCCACCTCTCCAGCACACACAGGAATGTAGTGGGCCTTTAACCCGTTTCAACAAAGTGATGCATTATTCAATTTTGATGAGCTTACTGAGGAGCTGCTTGAAAGAGAAATAAAATGTGTAATATCTACCCTGAGTGGGTTTACTGTGCATAGAGATGCAGTATTATACTCATACAAGAGACCAAGAGAGCTGCTAGCCACTAAGAAGAGTTTTTGCTTAGCACCGTAAGATAGAGCTTACACATTTGGGGATTAGGGAAGGAGGCTGAAGAATCAGGCTGGAGTCCTGGCATAACCAGCGCGTTTATACTATATTATAATCCAAGAATCAAGCTGACGGAAGACCCAAACTCAAAGTTGTATCGCAAAGGTCAAGGAGCATTTAATTGCTGGCAGAAATTCACTAGGCATCAGGGTCAACCATTCACTAAAATGGTTTGGCAGACCCCAGTTTTATGCAGGACTAGGGAATTTTCTCAGAAACGAGTAATTCTAATATGATTGGTAGGGTCACGACGCGCAGTGACTTAATGACAATTTTGATTGGCCTGCTAAGTTTAGTTTCATATAATTGCTAGAGACCTTAAGAATTTTGTGTAACCAGCTTCAGTTCTGGCCTTGTCAACATCCTCCACTAGGTGTTCAGGAGCTGACTCAGCTCTAGACTTGTCCTCCCTAAGTCAGAGCCCATCACTGACTATAGGCCCATGGTCAGTGGCTCGCTTATTGAGGAGCCCAGCATGCTTCCCTGTGAAGTAAAACAAAAAATAATCCACAGCGGTTTTCTGACCTCTTATTAGAAATGCACTGCTTCTTTGGCAGTCCTATTCCACTGCCTAGTTAGTAAGATGTTAGATACAATTAGAACACCACCTGCCCTCTAGGATGAAGCAGAAGGAACCAAATAATTCAACACACTGCCTTCCTGTATGACTACCACTTCACACTCTTCAACCCTAGCTGGACAGCACCCAGTTTTAATCTGCATGGGACTCTGGGTCTTTCTTCCCAGACTTCACAGGTGGAGCTGGGTCAGACTGAAGAATTTGCCAGAAGCGCCCTTCTGCCCCCTTGCAGTGGGCTCATGTAGGTACCAAAGTGCCTAAGATGTGATCTTTTCTTTCTTCAGAAATATCTAGATGGTCAGAGGAAAGATAACATGTCACACAAGTTGTGCTGGTGTAATGCCAAGGGATAAGTGAATGACAGACATACGCCAAGAGAGTGGGACACTGGGCTGGTGGTGGTACCAGTGGGACACCCGGCAGTCTGAAAGTTGGTACCTGAAAGAATGTCTGACTCCGATTTTATGCTCAGGAGGATAAAAGTAACTCCACCCACAATGATGAGCACATCTGTGTGATTTTTTGTCCCTCTCAATCAGCTCTTGTATGTCCTCTAGGTAGACAGAAAAGAATGCAAAAGACACTGTGACCCTGAGATGCCCTTAGATGCCTACACATCCTGAATACCGCAGAACCTGCAACGCCACAGTTATGAGAATTCCTGGCACTTTTTGCGGATTGTCTTTCCTTCTTTCCCCTCTTCTTTTTCCTTCGTTCCATCTTTCTTCCATACCTTCCTTCCTTCCTTCGCTTCCTTCCTTTGTATCTCTTTCTTTTTTCTTTCTTTCTTTCATTCTCCTTCTCTTTCCCCTATTCTGTCTCTTTCTTTCTTCTCTCTCTTAAGTTCAAGATTTTATCGTCCTTCAAATATCATATGAGTTCCACCCTCCATTCAGAGCCGGGAGATGTGGGAGGGGGTGCGGGGGGTTGAGGGTTGTGTATGGGGTTTATGATGATTAGCGGTGTGGAGGTCGTTTTTTGTTTCCCCCTCCCTTTTTCTCACACTTTCCTTCCCCTCCCCTCCCCTTCCAACCGCCCACCCCCCTTCCCCCAATCTTTTCCCCCCCCCCCCCTATCCGGTTTCCTTATTATATCTATCGTGTCCTTATTTTTCTTCCTTTCCTATACTTTTTCCCTCCCCCCCATCCTCCCAAGGAAAAAGGGAAGGGGGAAAAAAGTGGCATGGCGGATGGCAATTGCAGAAGGGGCAGCCATCAGAGACCAGGAAGCCCTGGCCTCAGCCGCAGCCTTCTTCTACGAAATATTTTGTGTTTTTTTTGGGGCGGGACGTAGTGTTGCGAGGATGGTTGGGGGGGGAGGGGGGGTCTGGTTTTTTTTGGGGGGTGGGGCTTTGGGGGGGGGGTGGGGGGGGGTTTGGGGGGGGTGTGGGGGGTGGGGGGGGATAGACAGAATGGTAGTGGCGGCATAAGCGAAGGAGGGGGGGTGGGGGGGGGGGGTGGGGGGTGGGGGGGATATGGGGGGGGGGGGGGGGGTTTTGGGGGGGGGGGGGTTGGGGAGGGGGTGGGGGGAGGGGGGGTGGTGGGGGGGGGTGGGGTTGTTAGGGGTGAGGGGTGACTGCAGGGGGACTGGGGAGGGGGGACAGGGCGGGAGGTGGGGGGTGGAGACAAAGCCGCTGCGGGGAGAGGTGAAAGGGCTGTGCCCAGGGGGACGGGCGTGGATGGTGGCCTTCGGTGGGCCTTGGATTTGGGGAGGGCGGCGTAGGACGAATGGAGGGGCGGGTGGATGGGGGCGCTGAGCAAGGACAGAGGAAACAACGGCGGGTGGGGGGGTGGCGTTGGTGGGGTCACGGATGTTGGCGGCGTGGTTGGGTTTGGTGCAGTGGCGGGAGGGTTCGGTTTCGGCAAACTCTTATACTATGTTACAATCCCACAAGAACCAGTGGCCTCCCTCCACTAACCAGTAGCTCCTCCAGCGACCTAACCTTGAATATAGAAAATCAAAGAGTGCGCGTTGGGAAACGCATAGCCGGTGGGGGGGGGGGGGAGGAAGGCTTGGGGGGACTGGGGACTAAATGTTCTGGGAGGGGTTGGAGGCGCGGGCGGGGGTAGGGGTCTACGATTGGCCTTTTCAACGTGCAGGTACAAAACGTCAAAACGACAGATACAATCACATAGTGAGTGTTTGCGTAAATGGGTGAGGGAACCAAACTAGAGCGAAGGGAGCCACCCAGTGGCCGCTAAACTCCCCTCCCACCGGGGGCCCGCCCCCAGCCCCCACCATGCCCAAACCAGAACCTCCCAACCATCAAACAAAGCACGTGCTGCACACCCCCCCCCAACCCCAACCCCCCCCCCCCACCCACCACCCAGCCCACATTCACCAACACCAAAATCGCACCCTCAACCAAATTTTTGGTTCTGCAATTTCTAGATCCAAAACCAGCAAGACTGCGAGGCTAGTAAGCACCCACATAGTGAGGGGGGCTCAAACACAGGATAACACCACAACACACAAAAGCTACAATTAACAATCGACACGACAACACAAAAAGACCACAGGAAAAATAGACAACTCAAAGAAAAAAATAAACAACCCAACTGGTGGAGATCCGTGACCCAACAGAGGCCACAAATTGATCCCCATACACAAAAAAATAAAGGCAGGACAGACATGTTGCGGAGCAAGGGAATCTCTGGTAACAAATCAAAACGCAAAGAAAAGCTTCAAATACGTATTCACTATTTAAAACCTATAAATTTTTACACCCTGCCCGCTTCCGCGTTAAAACCTCGCTTAATTTAATCAAAGCAAAAAACACCCCCGGCGTCACGAACAAAAAAGACACCATAAAACCTGTTCAAGCTACCTTAAAAAACTCATACTAACATAACCGCAAACTCCCAATAAATCCACAAAAACCCCCCACTCCCCTACCCCCCTTTCCACACCACCAAGGGGCGCCAGTGTAAGGCGCCTACATCCGATATATGGGAATACAAAGCCCCAAGCAATGGTGATAGTGGCAAAAGCTGAAGTACGGTCTCCTCCACGCCGCCTGTTGCAGATGACGATGGATACGAATGCAACCAAAATAATCAGACCTTTTTGTCCTCCGATACAATTAGATAAATTCCCCCCCTGGCAAAGGTTCAGTAAATCACAAGAATCCATTCCTATATTCGTCCCACACAGCATCCAAAAAAACTAAATTCAAAAAACTATTTTTTAATAAATGCAAAGCGTATTTTGCAATTATATCAGTTTGAGTTGCAAACTACATCGAACTTGGAAAATGGATGAACTCAAATCCCCAGACTTATAGGCCCTGCAAGATGGGAGCACCTGCGGCGTTGGTTCTGACATTCACAAAATACAGGTATTGACCATAACAGGGCGACACTGTGACATGAGACCAATTCGCATCCAATCGATTAGGTACTCGAGCGCTCGTGCAATACACGGTCACACCCTACAAATGACCTGACAACGTACATCTCACTCTACACCTCTATACTTAACCCACCTCCCAGAATCATAAAGCATCCGGCCAGACCCCAGGGTGCACAACCGACAAAAACGAGGTCACCCGCTACTCGAACACAACCACCGAATTCACGCTCTACATAGTCGAAGCAAACGATAACCTCACGCTTTCCCTCCAACCTTGTGCTAGACCGCCCTATATCTCTCTGGGGGTAGCTGTCCCCAAACAATGATGGGCAGTCAGGAAAGCTACCGCATTACAAGAGCTACCCAGCGCAAAGGCTATTGCTACACTAGGAAACGCCCACTTGGGGCAACATTGCCGGATTACTGTTCCACACATCAACTATCTAAGATTGGCAAAGCCAGAATACACCAAGAAGTCCCACTGAAAAGACACAAGCAGCGCCCTCATACATGACATCACATACTGGCCAAGAGTTAAAAGAAAAGGATCGATCAATGTCAAAAACTAGCGCAACACGCAACCTTAACAAGCACTCCCCTCCGCGCCTAAGCTACGGCTAAACCCTGGGAATAGAGCAGTAATGATGGGGTGGAAAACCGAATGACTATTTGCCAGGCACGTAATCAAAATACTTTCGTTCTCTTTCTCACAGATTACAAATGGCACATTGAGACAACATCCCCCCTAATACAACCAATAGCCGCCCCCCCCTCCCACTCCGCCTCTCACCCTGACCGACCTAACACACCATAACCACAAGCATCTCAAGCACCCATAGGCTCCGCTCCGTAACATCAACCTCCCCCCCCCACCTCAACTCCCCCCCCACTTCCCGGGCCCCCATATACGACCCCCCCCCCCCCCCCCCCGCTCCCCACCCCACAACCCGCCCTCCCCCCCCGCAGCGAACGACTTCACATCCCCCACCCCATACCCCCTTCCCGCAGCTACCTCCCCCCCCCTAGTTAGGTGCCTCTCGCTACGTTTCAACTCTGCTATAAAAACTCCCCTCCTCGATGAAGCTCTGCATCGCCCCGCCGTCCCCCATCCACCCCACCTCACCCCCACCCCGCGCATACACATCAAATCAAACACAACACGCGAACATACCTAGAACGAGTAGGCCACACACGAAAAGCAACCAATGGGAAGAAAACGACAACAATGCGGCAAACAAACACCACACCACCTCCCCCACGCCCCCTCGCCGACACCCCCCTTTCCCCGACCCCACTCCCACTATCCGCCCCCATACCCCCCCCTTATTACTACCCACCCCCCGACTCCCCCATGACCTTCGCGCTCGTCACCCCATTGAACCGTTCGTCCTTAAAATCCCATCCAGTACTGCGCACTCCCACCCACAACACCTCCATAATCATGCCCCTACCCCAACCAAAATAAAAGACACTGACCACCCAACCCCACAAACACCCCCCTCCCATCCCCACTACCCCCCCCCAACTCTCTGCCCCCCGCTTAAGATTACCAAGTGTCTCCCTCCAACTAAAAACCAACACTATACTGAATAAAGAACCAGCTTTAACAGAGGCCCGGCCCCCCCGCGTAACTCCGCCCCTCGGCACGACTTCTCTATGCTGGCCTCTGCTCCTAACGAATGCCCCCCGACCCCCCCCTCCGCCTCTCCGTCCTGCTTCCCCCCCCACCCCTTACCAAACTACGCTATAGTTCCCCCCCCTACCATGTATACTCCCCAAATAAAGCAAAAAAAAAAAAAAAACGGAAAAAAAACAAACCCCCCAACCCTTCCCCCCCACCCCCACTAGTACAACAAACCAAATACCAAAAGTGGTACCAAAAACTCGGTCCCTCTTGCCACACAAAAAAAAAAGAAACCCACCTCTCTAGGAGCCACAAACATTCAAAAGAAAAAACAAATACCTCAAGACTATCCACATTGTTCAAACCTTCCCACTGCGTCCCGTCTCGTCGGCTACAGAAGCACTTTCGCGAACATAACAAGACAGGTGGGGGTTGCTTTCAAAACAAACACTTTGGTTTTGTGGAATCGTGCGGTGACCATTCGAAAAAACAACATAGAAACAAAATTGCAAACCAACTCCCCCCATCAAACAGACAAATCCAGCCGCCCCCCATACAGGCACACCACCCCGAGAAGGCGCCCTGGACACCTAGCTGGAGGGCGTCGACCATCCTGACCAGACAAGAATAAACAGAACGAGAGTCAACGTGGCCCCCCAAAGGCCACAGGCAGGTGGATATATCACCACCCCACGACCGGGGCTTAGCAGTTTCGCCGACCCGCCATCCGGCAAGCCAAAGTACCCAGGCCGCAACGCGCCAAGCCCCAGCCTACCGATTGGCAAACGAGCAAGTCTATGAGTGATCCCCCCAAATTAATAAAAGAACAAGTCCCCCCCCCTCCCGCCTTCCCCCACGAAACCCAAAGCCCTCCCTCCCACTCGGAGGGATTTAAAACATCCATCTTGTTTTTTAAAAAAAATGAAATAAGGACACTTCCTTTCTTACCATTTGGAATAGGAACAAAAGAAGCAGATTGGGGCCCTTTGCCCCCAATAAACGTACTCCTTGTTTGCTTTTTAAAAAAATGAGGGACCTAAAATATTGTTTCATTTTTCCCGGAATAAAGTAAGGACCTTATAAACCAAATTTAGCTTTGAATATCCTCTTTGGTTTTGGAACCCGTCAGTTTGACCATTATTTTCTTTGGTTCTCGCCCTTTGGATTAGGGATAATTCCTTTTTTACAACAAAAGCTTCAAAAATAATTATTTTTTCCCCGTCTTTTGGTATTCAAATTTCCTTCCTAAAACAAATCCTTTAGATTAATTTTTTTAAAACCAAAACCAAAATTGCCTTCACTTTTTTGGGTTTTTTTTTGGGAGCTGTGGACTTAAAATAAACAAAACTCCCCTATAGAAAAAGCTTTTTTTTTTCCAATCTAATTGGTTTCAAGTATTAGGTTTTTTCCTTTTGAGATCAAAGGTCTTATTTAGAAGACAACTCAAAGTTGATTTTTCCCACAGGATTGGTTCTTTCTTTTGGATTTTTTTTTTTCCCAAAAAACAATTTTTTTTTTTCGGGAACCCATTTTTAAAACTTTCATTTTTCACTTTCAAAAACTTTTTTTTAGAAAAACCAACACATTTTATCCAAATTTATTTTTTAAACAAGGAATTTTGGGTCCTTTTTTATAAAAGAGAAACTTTTTTAAAAGGTTCCTTTTTAATGTTAACTTCTTTTACAGGAATTTACCATTTCTAAAACGAAATAAAGGAAATTCGGGCCCTATTAGAAAGAAATAAAAAGGGTATTACTTCTTCTAGACAAAAAAAAATTTATTTTTTAACGGGGCAGATTGGGGGTTGGAAAGTGGCTCTGGTCAGGGATTGCTCCGGGTAATACTATACCTCTCCTTTTCCCTTGGTGGGGAAGAAAAAACACATGCTCCTTTGACTCTCCTGTGCACAATACTGGCACTGGATGTCCACATACATATACACATAAAAAAAATTTTAATTTAAAATTTAAAAATTTAAAAGAAAAAATTAATTGGTCCAAGGGGTAAATTAAGCACCAAATAGAGTCCATTGACTTTAAGTCCTGCTTACAATTGCCCCCCAATTTTAACAATTTCGAAATAAAATTAAACCGTTTTGTATCTTTGTCATGGTTAACAGAAGTAATTTTTAAATTGAGGGATGTTCCCTTTTACTTGAACCAAAAAAAAATATTTCCTCCCTTTTAAGAATTTATGGTGAGAAAATATATGGAAAAATTATGTTTGTTTTGTCATAGTTATTTTTGAATTTCTTCTTAAAATGCTCTTTAACCTAACTATTTACAAAAAAAATAGTCTTTTTTTTCCCTTCAAAAGAACAGGTTTTTCCCCCCTCCCCCCCCCATTGATTTTTTATTTTTTCCCCCAGATTTCCCCCCCCCTCCATGTGGGGGCTAAAAACAACCTAAAAGACACATATCCCCTTTCCTTGGTTGAATAAAAGCCAAAACTAGTTTTAGAACCCTCAGGGATGGAATAAAAACCCCGGGAAAGATTAAATTTATGTATATTTTCTCCCCTGTAATAAATGAAGTGTAACAAAATGAAACAAAAAAATTAAAATTCCTCATTGCATTTTTTTTGATTTTAGTTTATAATTGTTCTTTTAAAATGGTATTTAATGGGATGTTTGTTAAAAGGTTTCTGTTTCAAATGATAAAAACACCATGAACAAAAAGCATGTTGAGGTGGAAAGGGTTTGTGGGGGTTATATTAATTCATTTTATCCCCTAAAGGACGTCGGGGCAGAAATTAAATAAGGGAGGAACTGGGGGCAGGAGCTGAGGCCAGAGGGGGTGTTGTTTCGGTTTGTTTTTGGCTCAGCCTGTTTTCCCTATAGATTCAGGGCCACCACCCAAGAACACCACCCAAAAAAGATCATTTCCCGCCTCTTCAATCATAGTTAAGAAAATGTTTTTTCCCCACCCCAAACTGGGAAATTTCTCAATTGAGGTCCCTCTTTTTAGAAAATTAAAGTTTTGTAAAGAAAATATAAAACTACCAAAGCACTGGGGAAACTACCAAAAATATAATATATTAAGTAAATCATTTTGATTTTTCCCCCTTATTTTTAAAAAAAGAATCAGAAGTCAAAATTTAAAATAGACAGATAACTGAAAGAACAGATCTAGACTGAAGAGAAATTCCCCCCCTTTTTTTTTTCTTGTTTGGTTTACTAGAACTAAGCCCTTTTATTTTGGAGGAATTATAAGGTGATTTCAAAGAAATAAAATTTTCAAAACTAAAGATTGGTTGGAGAAGTTGAGTTTTTGTTCTATATTTTGAGTTGGGTTTTTTCCCACATTTCAGCCCACAGAACATGGTTGGCCCATTGTGTCCACAGACAACTTTATAACTGTTTACCAGATCCTCCGTCCTGTGACAAAAATTTGAGAGAAATCATTTAAAAGAAGGAAGGATTTATTTTCATAATGTGGTTTTTCTGTCATTTCACAGTTGGGAGGGTATAGTGGGGCAAAGCAGGAAGCAAGAGAGGAAAGAAGTCAGGGAGAGACAGGGAGCATGGGGAGGTTGGGAGATCATTAGGAAGGTCCAGCTATATGTGGTACCACCATAGTCAGGGATAGACCTCTTCCCAGTTTCCCTCAATCCTTCGGAAAATCCTAGAGGTGTGCTTTAACCAATCTCTTCGATGTTTCCCAAACCAATCAAAATTGACAATCCAACTACATCCCTTTCACTTCCCAGAACACAAGTTTTATTCCTGCTTGATTCTTCTTTCTTTCCATTCTATATTAAATAAACGAATCCCCTCGTATTTTACCTGATTTTGGGCTTGCAGACCATTTTGTAGACTGAATACTGATTATTTTTCAAACCTTGTCTTTTTTTTTTTTGGTGAAAAAGTGTTGCATTGGGGGAAATTTGTCTTTACCTTCCCAGCACAGAAAGTGAGGGTATCCTTTGAGGAAAAAACATAAACCAGGGACACATAAATCCCTCATTTGTTTCAAGTTACAGGTCATGAGACATTTAGCTCCCAGCGGGAAAGGGGCAAAACTTTCCTCAGAGAGCAGAAGTTAAATGTAACACTGTGTTCAAATGGCACAAGCCGGGAGTTCTCACACCAAATGAAAGTAAATGTGGTGAGAAAACAGATTCGACAGTAAACGAGAATTAAGACTTTGCCGGGGCATACCGATGTACTGGAAACGGGTATCTCGCCAAAGATCATTTTCTGTAAACCCTGAGATTTCTAAGAGTTTTGACCCCAGGTTTAAAAACCTTTTTAATATCTTTGTGGATGTGGCTAGAAAATTGCTCAAAAATTGCACTTCAATTGACTTGTATTTAATGGTGCCTTTGGATTTTGGGAGCTTAAATCCTACGGAAAGCAAGGGTCTGACACCACAGACCACATGCAAAAGGGCGCAAGCACACACGCCACAGCCACACCACATCTCCAAGACCTGACTTTCTAAAAAGTTTCAAGTGTAAATATACAAATACGTTTTACAATTATGAGGCAAAGGGGTGGGCAGACATACCCCAATAATGTTTGGGGTGGACGAATCTAAAAATGTCCCAAAACCCCAAATTTTTGACCCCTTCGTTCTCTATTGAAAACTAATCTAGACACATTTGTTTGGAAGGGATTTCGAAGAGAAATTTAAAAATTTTCAGTATAGTGGCCATAAAAAACAGTGATTTTTTCATGGGTAAAGTAACCCAATCGATGAACCCCTTGAAGGGAGGGGAGGCTATTTGTAGATGGAACGAGGGGGAAAAATAGGGGATTCAAAGCTTAGGGGGTTTTGCGCCCTGTTCTTGGATGAAAGGAAGAGGTCTTGTCCCCAAAGACACAGGGGCCCCTAAGAGCTGACAGGGTCGTGCTGAGGCCCCAGAAAGGAAAAAAGGATCCAGTCAATTTGGCAACACTCTGAATAAGAAGATTCCTTCCTAGAGCTCCACAAAAAAGTCCAGCCTTTGCACCGTTCCATTGCAGGCCCTGGGAGAGCCAAATCCCAGAGAACAAAATCGACTTACCAACTTGACCCACAGAAGTGAGAATAACCAGTTGGTGAGGTATCCCAGGCAGTATTTTGCGGGGTGACAGCAAAAACCAAATTCTTTTAACAGGAAAACAAAGTAGGTCTGTGAAATGGGGGGCCCACCCAGGTTGGGGGGGAGGTCTAGTACCCCAGAATCTGGGGATGAAAGTGGGTTCCCAGGATCGTAAAAAAAAACAGTCAAAGAGGGTGGGAGACTCGGGGAGACATACAGTTACCAAAATTAAGAACACCAAGTCTGAGGCTGATGAAGCCCCAAAAAAAAAAGGGGATGTCCCACTCAAAAGTCTAAATCCCTATTTTTACATTTTACCTTCCTAGCAAACTTTATCTCCAAAAAGGGAATGGTGCACTTTGCTGACTTCCCCTGCCTTTTTTCCATGTTTAAATTCTCTCTGACTTCATCATGGCTCCTATCTCCCCAAAGCCTTCCCTTTTTTTTTTTTTTTTTAAAAAAAAAAAACAAAAAAAGATTTAGAAATACATTTCTGTGTCTAACAGTCAGAAAAAAAGTCTCTCTTTATTATTAAATCCTTGTAACTGAAGTGCTGAGTGGAAACAATGTTCAGCATGGGATCCTACTCCTGAGTTTCTGGGCACATCTTCTCCACAAGACATGATTAACCAGCATTAGTCCTTGAGTATCCTTTCAATGTGTTTTACAATGGTTTAACAGATACATATTATAAAGGCAGGGTCAGTACCAATAAAGGGGAGAAGGGTTTGCTGTCCATCATGGTAGAAGATAAATTTATTTTTCCCAGACTCAAACATAGGCTTTTTTGATAGCAATTTTCCTTTAACAGTGTGGTGATTTCTTAAGCTCATGCTGTCTCACTCAGCTGTAATTGTAACCCTGTGTGTAAAAGGAATGCCAGAATGTTCTGGTTTTCATAAGATTTTATTATTCAGCAAAAAGTGCTAAAGACAAGGCAAAGCTCCCCTATGTCTCGGGGAAAATGGTGAAGGCAGTCCACCAAGGCATTACTGCAGTAAGCCCAGTCTTCTTTGTTTTTTATTGGTTATTTTATTTATTTACATTTCAAAAATGTTATCCCCGTTCCAGTTTCCTCGCCCTCCGCAACCTCCCTATCCATCCCATCCCTCCTCCCCCTGTGTTCTATAAGGGTGCTCCCCCACCCACCTACTTCCATCCTCACTGGCCCTAGCTTTCCCCTGTGCTAGGGCATTGAGACTCACAGACCAGAGGGCCTCCCCTTCCCCACTGATGCCAGAAAAGCCATTTCCTTCTACATATGCAGCTAGGAGCCACAGATCCCTCAAGGTGTGCTCTTTGGTTGGTGGTTTTAGCCCCTGGGCTCTGGGGGGGATGGGGGGAATCTGGTTGGTTGATATTGTACTTCCTATGGGGCTGCAACCATCTCAGTTTGGAGATCCTCCCCCTTGATGGTATTTCGACTAATGTATCCCTGTTGAGTCCCTGTAACCCTTACTTCCCTGGTATCTGGGATTGTTCTAGTGGCTACTTCTGGCTCCTCTCCCCCACTGCACACACCTCCATTCAATTTCCTTAAATATTTACGAAGCTCTGTATCAGAACTTCCTACAGTATCAGCTCTCCAACCAGCAGAGGGATGAGAAGCAAATGTCCTTAACTGCTGAGCCATCTCTCCAGCCTCCTGCTCTTTGAATTTTTTTTTTTTTTTGGTTTTTCGAGACAGGGTTTCTCTGTATAGCCTTGGCTGTCCTGGAACTCACTCTGGAGACCAGACTGGCCTCGAACTCAGAAATCCGCCTGTCTCTGCCTCCCAAGTGCTGGGATTAAAGGTGTGCGCCACCACCGCCCGGCGCTCTTTGAATTTTAAGGAAGTACTGAATACTTCCTGAGTACTGTAAGCTGAAAAAAATTATTTCTGGCCACCAAGTATTTCTATGAGCCTCCACTATTTGCTGCTTTTGTGGAAGACAACAGTTTGGTTCTCAGTACTCACTTATGGAAACTCACAACTTCCTGTAACTCCAGCTCCAGGGAAGCTGATTTCCCACTTCCGGCCTCTGTGGGTAGTCTCACCCACATGCACCCCCCAAGGCACACTCTAAATCAGAAGGTGGGAAAACACAATATGTACTACTTCTGTTCCTACTCAAGTTGAAAAGCAAGTGGTCTTTTGTTCCTTTGCTCCATTAGAAGCCTTGTGCTTCCTGATCTTAAGGGATTCCCTGGCTTTCCTGGCATCACAAAGTAGGTTTTAGACTGCACTGGACTGCATATGATACTATAAACTGGAGCCCATTATGACTTCATATCCAGCTAGGCCAAGGAATAGTAAAGAATAAGAGCAATGGAATTTTTAAAAATTCATTTATATTTTTTTTCTCATTGACATATATTCATTGCACATCCAAGTAACACACAGGCATTTTCATACATTTATATAATGGACTTGTAGTGTATTCTACTCCTTCACGCCACTGCCTGCTAGTTCCTTAGCTCCCCCAGACAGTTTGGAAAAACAGTGGAAACTGAACACTGGCCTATGAAATCACCCAAATCCATCTTCCTATAAAGCCAAGGGAGGGAGCAGTTGTGGACCTGGAACTAATGCCTCGATGATGTGGTGGTGGTACCTTTATAAGTATGCAATACTGTACAGGTCCCTATGGCCAAGATATGGCAACAACGATGTTAACATCATTCATGGTCATTACTGTATTCAACTCCTTTATTTCTTTTTTTGGAAAATTAGAGTTCTTTCTTTCTTTCTTTATTTTTTTTGCATGGTGGTACCCACAGTTTGTGGAGGTAATTTTGTGCAACTGCTGTGTATGGAGCTTTCCATTACTCTTAAACAGCCACGACCACTCGAGTTTTCCCCTTACTTTCAAAACATTACTTTGGCAGTCAAGACCTTTCAGGCCACTGGAATTTGTTGCTTTATTTCCCTGGTCCTCAACAATACAGACATCAGCTTTTAAGCAAAATTTTAGTATGTATGGTCTATGAAGCTGCTGCAGCCAATAGTCAGGCAGGCCTCCAAGTGGATCATGGGAAAATGAGTTGATAGACTGATGAGCTCAGTTCCTCAGTTCCTCCTTGACTCCTTTTGTTTTTTTTTTTTTTGATTAACATTATTAATTTTTATTATTAAATATAAGGAATTACTTAAAGATATTTGTAGATATAGTAAAATCATCTGAAATAAATGCTGATTTTCCCAAAAAGAAATGAAGGAGTTGAATACAGTAATGACCATGAATGATGTTAACATCGGTGCTGCCATATCTTGGCCATAGGGACCTTTACAGTATTGCATACTTATAAAGGTCAAGGGCTCTGTGATACTGCACTTTCTGATCATGTGTAAGGCTATGAATTGGATCTTTGTCACCACAACAAACAAGCAAACTGAAAAAGCAGACGAGCGGAGAAATCAGCAGAGGAAACTGGCAAGGTGAAGGTGATATTAAACAAACAAACAAACAAACAAACAAACAAACAAACAAAAAGCCTTAACCAAAGAAGCACTGTGAGCTCAGTGTTTTCACTGAAATTGAGAAAGAAGTGGGAATTACTCAAGGACTAGCAGGAGGCAGAAATTTCTGGGGCTGATTTAAAGACTGTCAATGCCAAGACCCAGACCCAAGAAATGTACCTGTATTAATGATGGTAACCCAACCTCCATTTTAATATGATCAACTTGGGTGTTACTTGAATCTATTTTCCATTCACGACATACCTTCCACATTATCACAATGACAACTGTCAAGCTACAAGCTACAGAGAGGTATAGCCAAGGAGAGATCTTAAGATGGAGGACCCAAACACCCAATTTCTGGTATGCAGAAACTATAAGATAGGAGAAACACATTGTTCTTTTTTTTTTTAATTTAAAGATTTTTAGGTTTATTTATTTTACGTGTTGAGCATTTCTATTGAATGTATGTGTACCATAAGCATGCCGTCGTCTTGGGAAACTAGAAGAAGATACCAGGTGCTCTGGAGTTGGATGAGGATCTGGAATGGGATATGAGCTGCCATATGGGTACTGGGAATTGAATTCAAGCCCTCTGTAAGAGCAGGACGCGTCCATCATTGATCCATCTTTTGAGCCCCCTCATGTGTTGTCCCAGCCACCTAGTCTTACATAATTTATTGCACAGCAATAATAAGTCCATATTATCTCCAACTCTATATTCATTTCAGATCCCAACTCATTAGGATGAAGACTGAGCCTGAAATGAGGCTTATGTAATCTAAGTTACTTAGTAGGTATAAAAATCAGACATCAAAAGCTCAAGAAAAATAGGATGATTTGTTGAGTGGTAATAATTAAAATGTTTATATTTAAAAAGTAGCAAACACAAAATTCCCAGGGTAGTCACTGGCATAAAAATTGAAAATTTCTGTAAATTTTTCACACATATTTTATGATTAAATGTTTATATTTATTATTATAGCTAGGGACACTATATCTTTTTAATACCTAGGGACTCAAAATTTTATTTGACTTCAGGCTCAGGTATACTAGAGTAAACTTAAAATTGCCATGTGTTTATTGGGAAAACATGACTATGAAATACAAAAGTGAAGAGAAGAATGAATAGGCTTCTTGAACCTCTGATCCTGGTATAGATTTCTCTCTTGAAAGGAAGGAATGACGAAGTTAGATAAGGTAGAAGGAACCTCAATTTCTGATGCAGATCTAACAAGTCTTGGCCAACCCAACACAAAGGCTTGCAGCTTCCATTTGAGAAGTCTTTTTTAGGCATGCATGGCTAATTACAATATGCTCAGTTGTTGAATAAAGGCACTTAAGAACACAGCATTAGATAAAATGCTAAAGTAGTTTCATGGAGGTGCTAATATTTACATTTTTTAAAAGTGGGAGATGTGAGTTACCCAACAGGGTCCCAAGTTGAGAATCCTCTTCTCTCAAGTTTGGTCTGTTCTGTTGCTTGCCCCTGAAAACTTAATGCATTGGTTACTTTTATGTTTCTGTGGTTGAAAGACAGGGGGAGGAAAGAAGGAAGGAAGGAAGAAAGGAAGGAAAGAAAGAAAAGGAAAGAAAAGAAAAAAGCAATAAAGCAGCCTGACCATGGACAAAAGCAACTTATGGAAGAGTTATTTTGGCTTACAGTTCCAGAAGGATTCGAGTCCATCCTCCAGGAAGGGAGGGGGGAATTCGTGGCAGCCAACAGCCAGTCAGGAAGCTTGAAATCACATCGTCAATCATACATATGATGCAGAGAACAAATAGGAAGCAGAACACAGCTATAAACTCTCAGGGACAGCTCCCAGTGACGTACTTCCTCCAGTAAGGTTGCATTTCCTAGAGTTTCAATAAGGTATCCCAAACAGTCCCAATAACTGTGGGTCATGTGTTCAAGTACGTGAAGGAAACTTCCATTCAAACCACCATAACCATACTTACCTTTCATTTTATGGGTTTCCCTGGTGGTTTGGTTTTCATGGCTTTTCTGCCTCTTCATGATTTAATCTCACCTATGGTGTTGATTTGTCAATTAAGGCCCCGTGGTAACACATACATTTCCTCACATTTATTGCATATTGCAGTTGTAATTCTTAGGAGAGAAAATTCTGTAATTATATTAGTTACTTTTTTATTGTGATAAACCCCATTACCGAGTCAACTTTAAAAAGAAAGAAAGAAAGAAGAAGAAAGAAAGAAAGAAAGAAAGAAGAAAGAAAGAAAGAAAAGAATAGAAAAAGAATTTAGTGAGGCTCTCAGTTCCAGTTGGTTAGAGTCCATGAAGACAGAACTGAGGTAGCCCAGCAGGATAGGGTAGACACAACTTACAGAAGCTTAAAGCTCACATTTCAAACCACAAACAGAAAACAGAGAACACATGGGGATGGAGTGAGACTTTTGAAACTCCAGAGCTTGCCCACTCCACTGACACACCTCCTCCAATAAAGCAACCTCCCCAATCCTTCCCAAACAGTTCCACAAAGAGGAGACCAAGCATTCAAACATATGAACTTATGGGGGTCATTCTTGTTCAAACTACCATAGTGAGGTAACCACATTTCAGCTATCATTGATGGGGAAAGATCTACCATGTACAGAGGAATGGGTGATTTCCTAACCTTGTCGCGTCCGCCTCGACCAGCAAGTAAGGACACGACACGGTTGGATCCTTCTCAGACAGCTTTATTCCAGGAACGAATCTTGACTACGGGGACCCCCAGCAGCAGAGACGAGCTGCTTATATATCCACTCTAGGCAGGCTAGGTGGCATGTTCTCTCAGGATAGGTTAGGCTGCCAATACCTCATTAGCATAAGCCTGCTCAGGAAGGTCTCAAGGCCGACACATGCGCAATGGGCTTGTTTACTCAGGAAGCTGAGCTGACCTTGGAGAACCGGCGCCATCTTAGGAGCCATCTTAGAATGGCGTCCAGAAGTAAAAGGTACTCCATCCTGGCCAATCACGGGTCGTGGCATGGTCCGAGCCCATAGGTCCAGAGCGGTCAGATGTAACCTCACATCACTGTCAGCACAGCCCCACACCATATAAGGAGTTGTAACTGGCAAGGACAAGCCAAGGCTCACGTCCGCCTTAGGGGCGTGGCTAAACGGCTCTCCACAGTACCTTGGGGGCGTGGCTAAACGGCTCTCCACATAACCTAATTTACTAATTTCTGCAGTTCAACACAATAAGTTATTTTATTTACAAACTCGTATGCAGATTTTGGTTTGCATCCTTGGATGACTGTCCTCCCCTTCCTTCTGTCCCTCATGGCTCTGATAGATTCACCAAAGATTGCTGACATCACACACATAGATAGATAGTGTCAAGAACTACCTTTGGCTTTTAGAGATAACTTCTATTCATTTTATACTGGTTAAAACTAGTCATATGTCCTGTACTACATTAAAAAATATGGTCTGGAAAGCATAGTTTAGTTCTGTGCCCAGAAAGACAGAAAAGTATTACAAAGTATGTAGCCAATTTTTACATCAACTACTTCTTTGGGTCATTAAGCCTCTTTCAAGGCTTCACTTTGTTTGTAGTGCATAATCACCCCATTCTCAGGAGGGATTTCTAAGAGTCTATCCAGTCTATGATTCTCTAATTTAAACTCTAGGATGTCTAACTGATGGACCACTTTCTCCTTTACCAGTCTCCTTGGACCAGTCGACAGTGAACAAAAAAGACAGGTTGTTAGTTTGTTGCCCTTTCGCTCCCAAAACTCAGAACAAGAATAGACAATCCCATGTTGTCTTTGTTTGAAAAAAAATGGCAGAAAGGAAGACACTAGCAAATCATTAGACTGTGGCATTTATAGAATCCCACAGAAGCCACACTGTGGAAGGAAGTCATTAGATGGAACCAATTTTTATTGTCTGTGTACCTTTCCTGTCGATTGCTTTTGACAGCCCCTGCTAGTTGATTCTTCTCAGTTTATTGTTCTCCATGGATTCCTCTGACTGGATATTAGGCATAAGTCCTCTCTCTCTAGCTACAAATTCTAGCTTTCAGAATATTACCTACTCATGGAAATTGGAAACCCGAGCTCTGTGTGAGATTCAAACTTTCCTGTCTCAGACCCTTAGTACTTGAGAATATATTTCTCTTAAAACAACAACAACAACAACGACAAAAACCTAGCTTCTTCCTTCTTGCTCATTTTCTGTCATTTCCATGTGCCTACTAAAATACAAAAACTCCCCCTTTAGATTCAGCTTTTTTTTTTCCAATCCTACATTGCCTTCACTTAGTTTAATGGTAACCTTGGAGCTGTCAGACTAGAGTATCGAAGTCATACCTTAGATATGACTTTCATACTCAAAGTCTGAGTCATTTGCTCCCACAGGACTGTAGGCTTCATCTCTTTTGAGATCTAATCGTCTTATGATCTAGAAGACAAAGCAAGTTGATTTTTTTTCCTTCAGGAAGCCTTGGATTTTCTTTACTTTCCTGTTTCTTTTCATTTTCCAAACTTTAAACAGCCACTTTTTAATATCAGTTAGCAACAATCAATAAACACTATCAATCTTCACTTTCCTAACTCTTTCTTTAAGTTAACATGCTAAGCAGACTTGGTAGAAGATTTCTATTTCTTAAACAAGGACAACTTTCTCAGGTCCTGCTATAGTGTAGATGAGACTTGGCTTTTCAAAGCAGAATCCTTACTCTCATTTCTCAACTGTCAAACTACAGGAATATCTGGCACACTGATCTAGAAACGAGATGAATTAAGGGAATCCATGAACTGCATATCTAGTACAAAAATAAGAAAGGTGTTATTTCTACTTTACTGCTAAAGAAATTGAAGTTTGGAAAGCCTGGGCATACTGTGGTCAGGCTGGCAAGATGGCTCCCTGGGTCAAGGTACTTACTACCAAGCCTAATGACCTGAGTTACCTCTCTCTCTTGGACCCATTTGGTGGACGAAGAAAACACATGCTCCTTTGACATCTCCATGTGCACATACTGGCACATGGATGTCCACATACATATACACATATAAACACATTAATTAAATTAAAATTTAAAAGAGAAAATTAACTATGGTCAAAGGGGTATAATTAAGCACCAAATATGAGTCCACTTGACTTTAAGTCCCTGCATTCACAATTGCACCCCAGTATTCTTAACAGTTTTCAGAAATCATACTTAACAGCTCGTTTGTATCTTTGTCTATGGTTAACAGAAGCTAAGTTTTATGTGATGGGATGCTCTCTCTTACTTGAACCAAATCATAATACTTTCATGCACTTTAAGAAGTCATGGGTGAGTAAATATATGGGAAGGATTTATGCTCTTGTCTGTCAATAGTTCATATTTGATTTTCTTCTTATGAACGCTCTTTTTATTACCTTAGCTATTTACAGAAAGAAATAGTCTTTCTTTTCCTTCAGAGACACTTGGTTTTCTCCTCCTCCCCCCCCACTCTTGATTTCTTTATTCTTTCCCAGAGTTTCCCCTCCTCCATGTCAGGCTAAAAACAGAACTCTACAAGACACTATATCACCTTTCCTTGGTTGAATATAGACACATAACGTAGTTCTTAGAACCCTTCAGGGATGGAATAATATAAACCTGGAAGATTGATAATATGTATATTTTTCTTCCCCTGTAAGTAAACTGAGAGTCGTAACAGAAAAATGAAACCTAAAATTAAATTCCTCATTGCATTTGTTGATCTAGTTTATCAATTGTTCATTTAATGGTTAGTTTAATGGGATGTCTTAGTTAGGGTTTCTGTTGCTATGATGAAACACCATGAACAAAAAGCATGTTGAGGTGGAAAGGGTTTGTGTGGTGTATATATACATATCACTGTTCATCACTGAAGGACGTCAGGGCAGGAAATTAAATAAGGGAGGAACCTGGAGGCAGGAGCTGAGGCCAGAGAGGGGTGATGCTTACTGGTTTGTTCCTTGTGCTCAGCCTGCTTTCCTATAGATTTCAGGGCCACCAGCCTACAGATAGCACCATCCACAAAGACCTCAGTTCTCCCTCATCAATCACTAGTTAAGAAAATGTCTTATTCCCAGACCTCATAGGGATTTTCTCAATTGAGGGTCCCTCTTTTTAGAGAACTCTAGCTTGTGTCAAGTAAATATAAAACTACCTAGCACATGGGGAAACTACCTAAAATATAATATATTAAGTAAATCACTTGACTGTTTTCCTTTATTTTTTAAAAAAAGAATCAGAAGTCAAACTTTTAAATAGACAGATAACTGAAAGACAGATCTTAGACTGAAGAGAAATTCCAGCATGTTTTTCTCTGCTTGGTTACTAGAACTAAGTCCATTTTTTGGAGTAATTTATAAGGGTGATTTCAAATGATATAAATTTTCAGAAACTAAAGATTGGTTGGAGTAGTTGAGTTTTTGTTCTTATATTTGAGTTGGGCTTTTTCACAGTTCAGTCACAGTACATGGTTGGACTATCTGTGTCCACAGACAACTTTATAACTGTGTTAGCCAGATCCTCCGTCACTGTGACAAATATTTGAGAGAAATCACTTAAAGAAGGAAGGATTTATTTTCATATGTGGTTTCTGTCAGTCACAGTTGGGAGGGTATAGTGGGGCAAAGCAGGAGAGCAGAGAGAGGAAAGAAGTCAGGGAGAGACAGGGAGCTATGGGTGGAGGTTGGGGAGATCTAGTTAGTGAAGGTACCAGCTATATGATGGTACCACCATGTCAGGGATAGACCTCTTCCCAGTTTGCTCATCTATTCTGGAAAATGCCTAGAGGTGTGCTTTACCAATCTCTTCGATGTTTCCCAAACCAATCGAATTGACAATCCAGACTAGCAGGCTCACTTCCCAGAACACAAGTTTTATTCCTGCTTGATTCTTCTTCTTTCCATTCTATATGTAAATAAACGAATCCTCGTATTTTACCTGATTTTGGGCTTGCAGACCATTTTGTAGACTGAATACTGATTATTTTTCTACTTGTCTTTTTTTTTTTTGGTGAAATGTGTTGCATTGGTGGAAATTTGTCTTACCCTTCCCAAGCACAGAAAGTGAGGGTTATCCTTTGAGGAAACACATAAACCAGGGACACATAAATCCTCATTTGTTTCAAGTTACAGGTCAGACATTTAGCTCCCAAGCAGGAAGCAGACTTTCTCAGAGAGCAGAAGTTAAATGTACACTGTGTTCAAATGGACACAAGCCTGGAGTTCTCACACCAAATGTATGTAAATGTGGTGAGAAAACAGATTCGACAGTAAACGAGAATTAAGACATGCCTGGGCATACCTGATGTACTGGTACGGGTATCTCGCCAAAGATCATTTTCTGTGAAACTGAGATTTCTAAAGAGTTTGACCCTCAGGATTAAAACCTTGTTTATATCTATGTGGATGTGGCTATGAAAATTGCTCAGAATTGCACTTTCAATTGACTTGTATTTATGGTGCCATTGGATTTGAGCTTAAATCCTACGGAAAGCAAAGGGTCTGTACACACACAGACACACATGCACAAGCGCAAGCACACACGCACACACACACCACATGCTCCAAGACCTGACTTTCTAAAAAGTTTCAAGTGTAAATATACAAATAACGTTTTACAATAGTGAGGAAAAGGGGGTGGCAGACTATACCCCAATAATGATTGTGTGGAAGAATCTAAAAATGTCCCCAAACCCCAAGACTTTTGACCCTTCGTTCTCTATTGAAAACTAATCTAGACACATTTTGTTTGGAAGGGATTTCGAAGATGCAATTAAAGTTTCAGGTTAAGTGGCCATAAAATACAGTGATTATTTGGGTAATCGTAACCCAATCAGATGAACCCCTTGAAGTGGAGGGGAGGCTATTTGTAGATGGAACAGAGGAGGAAATTAGAGATTCAAAGCTTAGGGGGATTTGCTGCACTGTTTCTTGGATGAGAAAGGAAGAGGTCTTGTGCCAAAGACTACAGGTGGCCTGAAGAGCTGACAGTGGTCGTGGCTGATGGCCAGAAAGGGAAATATGGATCTCAGTTCATATTTGGCAACACTCTGAATAAGAAGATTCCTTCCTAGCAGCTCCACATAAAAGTCCAGCCTAGTGGCACCTTCATTGCAGGCTTGGGAGAGCCTATGCAGAGAACTAATTCGACTTACAAACTTGACCTACAGAAGTGAGAGATAACCAGTTGGTGAGGTATCCCATGTGCAGTATTTTGCTGTGTGACAGCAGAAACCTAATTCTGTAACAGGATACGATGTAGGTCTGTGTATTGTGGGCCTCAGGTCCCAGGTGTGGTGGGAGGTCTAGGTACCCAGAGATCTTGTGGGATGTAGTGGGTTCCCAGGATCGTGAAGAACAGTCAGAAGAGGTGTGGGAGACTCGGGGAGACATACAGTTACCACAATTAAGGAGTCACCAGAGTCTGCAGGCTGATGAAGTCCAGAAAAAGCGATTGTCCCACTTCATAAAGTCTAAATCTTCTAGTTTACAGTTTACTCTTCTAGCATACACTTTATCTCCTGAAAGGAATGGTGCACTTTTGCTGACTTCCCTGCCTCTTCCAATGTTTAAATTCTCTCTTGACTTCATCATGGCTCCTGACTCTCCCCAAACCCTTCCCTTTTTTTTTTTTTTTTTAAAAAAAAAACAAGAGAAAGATTTAGTAAATACATTCTTGGTGATCTAGACAGCAGAAAAAAGTCTCTTCTTTATTATTAAATCCTTGTTACTGAGATAAAATAGCTACTCATTCTTGAGAGACAGGTCATCTGTTTCAGTAGAATTATGTGTCTTTACTATACACTTCCTATTAAAGAATAATGAATGAGAATATTATATTGGCCTTTTAACTAGAGAAACTTGGTAAAGCTTGGAAGAGTGTGGAATCATGAGCTTCAAAGCCAGGATGTAGATTAGTACAGAGATGACCCCATGACAACTGCAATATAATTTTATTTCTGTATTGGGTTTCGTAGTATAGCTTTACTGAAGTGCTGGTGGAAAACAGTTCTGCATGGATCTCCTGAGTTTCTGCACATCTTCTCCACAGACATGTTTACAGCATTGTCCTGGAGTATCTTTTCAAGTGTGTTTACATGGTTAACAGATTCAGAAGATAAAGGCAGGGTCTGGGTACCAGATAAAGGGGAGAAGGGTTTGCTGTCCAGCATAGTAAAGATAAGATTTTTTCCCAGACTCAAACACAGGCTTGTTTGAGAGCATTTTCCTTTAAAAGTGTGGTGATTCTTAAGCTCAGGCTGTCTCACTCAGCTGTAATGTAAACCCTGTGTGTAAAGGATTGCCAGAATGTTCTGGTTTTCATAAGATTTTATTATTCTAGCAAAAAGTGCTAAAGACAAGGAAAAGCTCCCCTAGTCTTGGGGAAATGGTGAAGGCAGTCACCAAGGCATTACTGCAGTAAGCCCTGTCTTCTTTGTTTTTTATTGGTTATTTTATTTATTTACATTTCAAATGTTATCCCCTTCCCAGTTTCCCCTCCGCAACCTCCCTATCCCATCCCTCCTCCCCCTGTTTCTATAAGGGTGCTCCCCCACCCACCTACTCCAGCCTCACTGCCCTAGCTTTCCCCTGTGCTAGGGCATTGAGACTCCACAGGACCAAGGGCCTCCCTTCCCACTGATGCCAGATAAGGCCATTCTCTGCTACATATGCAGCTGGAGCCACAGATCCCTCCATGTGTGCTCTTTGGTTGGTGGTTTAGTCCCTGGGAGCTCTGGGGGGGATGGGGGGGATCTGGTTGGTTGATATTGTTCTTCCTATGGGGCTGCAAACCTCTCAGTTTGGGAGATCCTCTCCCCTTTGTTGGGTATTTCGACTAATGTTATCCCTGTTGAGTCCTGGTAACCTCTTACTTCCCTGGTATCTGGGATTTTCTAGTGGCTACTTCTGGCTCCTCATCCCCACTGCTACACACCTCCATTCAATTTCTTGACTACTGTACTTCTCCCCCGTCCAGTCTCTACCCATACCTGATCCTGTCCTCCCTTTCCCTCCCCCTCACTCACTCCCTTTACCTCCCATGATTATCTTATTTCCCCTTCTAAGTAAGTCTGAAGCATCTACACTTTGGTCTTCCTTCTTCTTGAGCTTCATATGGTCTGTGAATTGTATCTTGGGTATTCTGAGCTTTTTATCTAATATCCACTTATCAGCAAGTACATACCATATGTATTCTTTTGTGACTGGGTTACCTCATTCAGGATGATATTTTCTAGTTCTATTCATTTGCCTGCAAATTTCATGAAGTCACTGTTTTTAATAGCTGAATAGTACTAGATTGTGTAACTGTACCACATTTTCTATATCCATTCCTCTGTTGAGGGACATCTGGGTTGTTTCTAGCTTCTGGTTATTATAAATAAGGCTGCTATGAACATAGTGGAGCATGTGTCCTTGTTATATGTTGGTGCATCTTTTGGGTATATACTCAAGAGCACCTAAAGAAATGTTCAACATCCTTAGTCATCAGGGAAATGCAAATCAAAATAATCCTGAGATTCCACCTCATACCAGCCATAAGGGCTAAGATCAATAACTCAGGCTACAGCAGATGCTGGTGAGGATGTGAGAAAGAAGAACAGTCTTCCTCCATTGCTGGTGGGAATGCAACCACTGTGGAAATCAGTCTGGTGGTTCCTCAGAAAATCGGATATAGTTCTACCTGAGAGCTCTGTCTTCTTGTATTGCTTTGTGTCACTCTTGTGAAAAAAATCCAGGGCTTCGCTGAGAAGCTTCATAGTATTTGGTAGCATCCTTAAATTTTTGGCTCACTGAATTTTATGGTAGTAAATGAAGAAAGACCTTGGACATTTTAGAATTTTTTTTTTATATAAATAATTGCAGAGGTATACTTTGTGGGAAATGTCTATTTCAGATTAAAGAAGTGGCGTCTCTCAGAAACTTCCTCAAAGTTTCCCAGACACTGTTTCTAAAGTGGCCACTGAAGAGCTGATCTTTTTACAAAAGCATGTTGCTAAGAGCCTGGATTTAAAGCTTTAATGCGTGCTACTGCTTTCCCCCTCTTACCAGCACACTATATAGAAGTATGTTGCCTATTTCCCAAACATCTGAGACATTTTCTGTCATCCTTAAGTTTCTGTCTTTACTAATCAGAAAACATCCTGTGACTTCAGTTCTTTGGAGTTGGTTAAGATTTGCCTTGGCCTGTTTGGAACAATGTCTACGTGCACTTAGCAACAGTGTATTATGAAATTGTTGGCTGTAATATCTGTCTGCCAGTTAGAGTTGGTGGTTAACTGTCTTTTAAGTACTTGATATTCCTGCTGATGATTTTGATTACTTTTTATTATCATCATTTGATTATTTTGTCAGTTGTGGTTATATTTTTAAGTACAGCTGTGGATTTTCCTCCCTTGCCTTTATATGGTAGACAGAAAGAAATGTTCTGGCTTCTGGTTTAGTTGATGCTTTTATCATTTGTCTTTCCTTAAAAGTCTACTTTGGTATTAATAAAGCAATTGCAGTAGCTTTCTTGATATGTGCACAACATATATTTCTCTATTCTTTTTTCCCTTTAAATTTTCAGTGTGCATCTGTTTAATAGTAGCTCACATGCCTGGATATTGATGTATTTCTTTTTTTTTCTTTTTAAAATGCAACATGGTAGTCTTGTGATTGAAGTCTTTGGCTTCTTTACATCTCATGTAACTGCTAATATTGTTGGGTTTAAAGCTATGCTATATCTCCTTTCCCTGTGTCCTATCTGTTCTTGGCCCTTTATTGATTCTTTCCTTAACTCTTTCAGATTAACCAGGTATTGTGTATTCCACATTCCCTTTGCCAGCCTTTTACTTACCGTGATTTATTTATTATTATCTTTATTGATTTAGTTATTATTAATTTCCACTGTCACTTCTACTGGATTTAAAATCTCCTAGAGGACACACTTTTGGGTGTGCATGGAGGGTATTTGAATGAGGAGTAATTGAAGACAGAAAAACTACCTGGACACACAGAGAGCTTTCTTATATGTTGAGGGTCCAGGGTGAGTATAAGGGGGAATAGGAGGAAGCCTGCTAAGTGCCTGCGTCCCTCAATGTTTATTTTCTCACTAGATGTGAGGAAGCAGCCTCATACCTCTGCTATCAACACCCAGGAGCACATGTTCCTCCATCCTTCCCATGATGGACTACAACCAAAGCCATGATCCAAATTTCTCATCCCTTAATTTGATTTTTGGTAGATATTCGGACATGGCGATGAGAAAAGTAAATGGTATAGTTATACATTTAAAATAAATCTTTTGTCCCACTGAGATGGCTCAGTGTTAAGGGCACTTGATTCCATGCCTGATGACATGAGTTTACTCCTTGGAACCAACATGATGGAAGGAGAAAACAGACTCCTGAAAGTTCTCCTCTGATATGCACACACTATGCCACTATACTAACTAACTAACTATAACTAACTAACTAACTAATGTAAAGCAAATCATTTCAGTGACTTTCATTTAATTATGATTATATATATGTTCATATTGTATTGAACTCATTAAGAATTATTAGTTACTAATATAAGAAACCTCAGCAGTTTAACTTCATTTATCTTCCTGCCACTTCATTTTAGATTTTATCGGCATGAGATATTATTATGTCTATGAGGTGAGAGGTGTTCAGATGTGGCTTTTGAACCCTTCTTTGGATTTCTCTCCTGTCTGAGGTTTTGAGTCTCATTTCCAAGCTGTCTTGGCAGTTCTGTCCTCAGACTAGATTTTCCTCAGACCAGGAAGATCATCGCTTTCAGTGCCAATATAACCGCCTTCATCACAGTTTGAAAAAAACGCCCTCAGCAAATCCACAGCATGAAGGTAGAGTGCACCATATGCACTTCCCTCTCATGGAGCTGGGATGGCCTTGCCTACGCTGGGTTCTTGCCAATAACTTCCAACCAGCTGATTTATAAACTTCATCCAGCGTTTATAGTTTTTCTTTTTTTTTTCTCCTTTCTTTTCCAGCAGAAGGGGTATTTCAATACCAGCTACTTAATCATGCCTGTCTAAGGTTGAAAGTACCTTGGAATATTTCGTAAAATGGAAATTCCCTGTCATCTGTTATTTGGTACAACCATAATATAACTCACTTAAATGCGTGATTATTTTCAAAATCACTTTCTTACAATAGAAAAATTATTTTCTTGCATCCTCTGTTTTTTTCTGGCAACTATTTCTAGCACAATTAGGAACTTACAGATTTTAGTAAACTTGTGCTTCAATGAGTTTTAGATATTTCTTTAATGTTGTTTCTGTGATTGACTACTGAGCGCTTTTTAAGGTTAGCATCTGAGTCTTTTATCACAGTCGAAGCTTCTTTGGTATCCTTATCCTTTTCTGTTGAATGGCCTCCTCCACTTACCCAGCATCAAACATGGATTTGAGGGACCAAAGGCAGTGTGTGAGAAGAGGATCAAAGATAAGTCCTGTTTTCAGGGCCTCATCACATACAGTGAAAGCCAAGGGCATAGAGGAGGAGATGAGGATAAAGACAGACGGGACATCACGGTTTCCTCAGGTCAAAGAAACGTTCATGGAAAAGGGCAAGTATGGATAAAGTTAATACAGGAAAAGGAGGAAAGTAGACCAGAAATTAAAACCTGGTGAGGACAGCTGAGTAAGAATCAGAGGAGGCACTGTTTTGAGCTAAGCTGTTGCACTGGGCACAAACAAACCAGATGGAATGAAGTCATTCATTCTAAAGGTCCATTTCACCAAGCTCCAGCTAAGTTGATGTTTGGCCTTCTAGTAAATCAAGAGGGGAGTTATGGGGGAGGATCCATTTTCTAACCAGGCCAGTTTAATGAGTGCAATGACGTTCACGCCATGCATGATGTATATGAGCCCTGGAGTAAGCTGTTAACCACTCGGTTGTTTCTCTCTAGCTCTGTCCTCGTCTCCAGCTTTGAAATTACAAATGTTGTTTTTGCTTTTAGTGTCTGATTTTCTAGGCTTCCTGTCTATAAAACTAACCCCTTCTGGTCAGCCTGCCAGACACTCTTTCTATTTTACACACAGGACATGTTCACCAACTCTAAGGTTGAAAATGAAGACAATTAAGACTTTGAAATTTTGTGATAATTTTTATCATGTTCACACACATACTCGATTGCTTGATGTAGTCACTAGATGTGACACTTGTCAGGCCATTTTGGAAACAAATCTACAGAAATGTCTGGGAATGTGAACATTTTCCCATTCCCTGAAAGAAGTTCCATACATAACCCATATTTCATCTAGCATGAAAAGATTCTGTTTTATAGGCACTTTATTGTGTTTTTCAGTGTAGGCTTCTATAATATTTTCTTTTCTATTTAAGTTACTAATAGGTGAATAAGGGTTCCTATATCCTTGTATTTTTTCTAGCATTTGTCATTATTAATTTTGTCTTTAACATATATTTTTATTTAGTTTTTAAGAAAATGAGACTTTCACACACATACATATACATGCATGAGTATTATGTGTACATAAGTACATTTGCCCAAGGAGAACAGAAGATGTTACAGGAGATCCCTGGAGCTGGGATTAACTGTGTGCTGCCTTCACCATTTGAACCAAACTCAGGTCCTCTGCAACAGTAATACTAGCTGTCTCAACTGCTGAGCCATTTCTTCAGCCCCAATCCTCTCCCTCAACCCCCTCGCAATGAAAGCCAACCTTGTCATTTTTTTGTATTGTTTTGTTTTAGTTGTTTGTTCTGAGTTAGGGCATCTTTTCACAGACCAAGCTTACAATCCTCTCACTTTCGTCTGCCAAGTGCTGGCGTTCCAGGCCATCCCAGGCCAGGTGCCATCATGTTTGACTACAGTTTTGTGTTGTGACACTAGCTTGTCATATCTTAATCAGAATAGTATATGTGTACTTTTTGTCTTTTGAACATTTCAGCATATCAAGAAATCATTAACAAACAATTTCTATATCACAGCAACGGCTTAGACTCTAGCATAGGAATTTTAAGGTATTATTTGCTGAGCATACTTTCAATTTGAGCCAAGTTTGCCTGGAAAATATTTCTTTACAGAGATTAGAAAATGAACTCCTCCTCCCCCATCCCTGCAGCATTGTATAGGCAATCAATGTGTTTCCCTACTTTGAATAGTGGGATAACGTAGAGAAACAATATACAGAATATTCTCTATATTATAAATTTCTACTTGCTATTTTAATTATATGTTTGAATACACATATTTATATAACATTTATAAGAACCCTAGAGAATAAGCTGTTGGTAATATTTTCTATAGAAGAGTTAGTAGATTTTTAGAGAAATTCTATTTACTATTTTATATTCACATTATGTTTAAATAGAAATATTTGATATATGTTGATCAGAAGCTTATAGTATAAGCTACTGGTTAGTCTTCTCTCTATGAGAGAGTGGGAAGTTTTTAAAAAAAATTCCAAGGATGAACAGTATTATGGTTTGTAATGTACTCTTTCTAGACAAGACTTATTTGTATGATAAAGTTTTGAGGTCTTCTGAGGAGCATAGTAATGGTTCTATTGGCAATAACTGTGTATGTGTGGTACCTGATTTTTGAGTCTAGTGTACTATATAATAATGTCCTTAACTTCAATATTGTCTATCAGTGGTAGAGACAGGTAGGCTATAGAAATTGTTTGGGAAGAGCAAGAACTTCTTTTTGAATGGATTCATGGGTACGAGAGAGCATTACATCCTTCTAATGAGCAGTCCTGGTATTCTGTGTGCTTCCCTCAATCTCCGAGTTCACCACAGTGGAATCATTCCAAGCAGAGGGAATGCATAATGCAAGACTGTAAAGAGAGAAAGGGCGAGGACAATCTGAAACAATGCTCTGATTAACTGACCATGATAAGGAGCCTGCCCTTTATTTTGTACCAGAACCAGGGAAAATAGCTCATGATAGTATAGAAAACATATAAAAATTTAGCTAGTGTAATATATCCAGAAAATCTTTAGTATAGGGTATTAAGGGAAAGGACAAAGAGCTGCTCATGTTTCTGACTTTATAAATGAATGAAGAGCAGAATGGAGTTGGGGTGTGGCAATAAGCTTAGAGGGAGGGTGACTATGAAGAATACAGTGTCTGTTTATCTCTCTTTATTTAGTCAGAGTTCTGTGTGAATCTGTCTGGCAAGTATTCATTTTAACCTTTGGTATCTCTTTGGTTAACCTCCCGATTGCTCACAGACAGTGAAATACATCCCCATGTTTTTATTAGGAAACATCTGTCTTGTCTTGCTGCCCTTTCATTGTCGCTTGGTCTGCAGGCTTTTGTGTCTCCTTGAATAATGTCATGCTCTTGCTGGATATTTTTATAATGAAAACACACACAGAGGGCCGTTTGTCATAGAGATAATCCCAGTTTCGTCTAGAGAGCATCCTCACACGGAAGTGAGCCTGACTGAAAATCAGAAGAGTATGTTTTGTCAGTTGCAACTCTGAATGGGACTTCAGTACTTGCTAACTGATTTAAAGTATAAAGGACGAGCTGTACAATCTTGAGGAAGACACAGGTAGCATTGAAGCAAACAGGCAGGACAATGTTGGAAAAAGAGCCAACAACATAGGAGACTACTAACTTATATTTTTGATTGGCACAAAAGTCTGTCAGATTAGCTGTTTTCAATCATCTTGACATTTATTTCACATAATTTTAAAATCAAAATGTTTATAGCTCTGTAAATGCAAATGTTGATATTTAGTTTGCTTTCTATTGATATAATAAAGACCATGACCCAGAGCAGCTTGAGGAGGAAAAGGTTTATATGGTTTACACTTTATGTCACAGTCTATCCTGACGAGAACTCAGGACAGGAACTCAAGACAGGAACCTGAAGGCGGGAACTAAAGCAAAACCATAGAGGAATGAGAAATGGTGCTACTGACTAACTCTCTGGGTTCATATTCAGCTACATTTGTAGAACTCCAAGGGCCAATGCTCAGAGGTTGCACTGCCCACAGTGAGCTGGGTGCTACCATATCAATTATTAATCAAGAAAATGCCTACACAGAGTTTCCTGCAGAGAAGTTGGATGGAAGCACCTGGGTTAAGGTTTCCTTTTCCCAGATAACCCTAGTTCATGTCAAATTGACAAAAACCTAAGCAACACAGTTGACAAAGTTAGGGACTTGGTTTTTACATTTTGTTAAGTTTCCTGTCTTTATCGGAGGTCGAACAGTTACAAAAATTCCTGGAGTATCATGATAGTATCTCTTCTTTGTGTCTTTCTGTGTCAGTGTAGATGTAAAATGTCTTACCCAGACCCACAGAAATAATGTTCTGTTTGTACATATTTCCAGATTATTTTTCTTTCTGTAATTTCAAACACTACCGAGAAGAGTTTTAGAGGCTGTTCATTCATTCTTAGCATTAGGCACGCCCTTCAAGTCATCTGTATTAAAAAATTGCCTAGCTTATTTTTATGGGAATTATGGGTGGTTTAATGTTGTTGTTTTGTCTCCAAAAAGTCCTGAATAAAGTCCTAAGGTCCAAATATATTGTGTTGTCATTTAAAGATCTTCAAGGTCTGGCTATAAATTTATTAGCTACTTTTCTCCATAGCTGTCATGATTCTTGTTTGCAGCACCGTGGAGGCTAAGTTACAGACTTTAAAGCAGTGGCATGATTCTAAGGTGAATAAATGTGCGAGTCCTCTCTGCACCATCCATTTATTTGACTGGGTCCTCCTAGATCTCTAATGTCTAGATTCTGTGTTTACTTGAGTGCTCAAACCAAACACCACCTCTTCCACTACACTTTTTCCTTCTGTTTTACAAAAGAGACATTTGGCCTGAATTACTGTAATATCCCATTTATGCTTCTTTTGCAAAGCTTATTTTCTTCTTCAATTTATTCTTGGTATTAAGCAGTTCTGGATGGACTTTAGATCATACTTGTTTTTAAAACATTTTGATGTATTAGTGTATGAGAATCATGCTTGAAAAGAAACTGATGTGGAGGAAAAACTTACCTTGGTTCACAGTTTCAGAGGATTCAGCCATGACCAATTAGCCCTATTGCTTTGGACCTGTGAGGATATGGTTTGCCATGGAAAAGCATGTGGTGGATGAAGGCTGTTTACTTCACCATAGCCAGGAAGCCAAGGCAGACACAGGAAGGGGCTCCAGGCAAAAAGTCTCCTTCTTTGCTAGCTAGTCTTATGCCCAAATTGACACAGCTACATTGATAGGCATTGAGAAAATGACTGTATAAAATTGGGCTACTGGCAGGCCTATAGAACATTTTCTTCATTAGTGATGGATGGGGAAGAGCCCAGGCCATTGTAGGTGGGTGTCTCCCCTGAGCCTGTGGTCCTGGCTCTGTAAGAAAGTAGGCTGAGCAAGCAGTAAGCAGCACTCCTCCATGGCCTTTTCTTCTCCTGCCTCCAGGTTCCCACCCAGCTTGAGTTCCTGCCTTGGCTTCCCTCAGTGGAGTCAAGATATGCGAACTAAATAAACTCTCTTCTCCCCAAGTTGCTTCTGGTCATGGTGCTTCATCTCAGCAAGAGCCACACTAACTAGGGCACCTTCAAAGGCCTATCATCCCAACCTCCTAATAAGCTTCCACTAGATCCTACCTCCCAAAGGTTTTACCTTCAAACAGTATCTTGGGTTGGAGACTCAGCCCCTAATACATGGGTATGGATTAGAAAGTGGGCATTCAATATCCAAGCTGTAGAACCTGGATTCTAGACTCATATCTTCTTTTGAGTTTCATGAGGTTTATGCGTTGCATCTTAGGTATTGTGTGTTTGGGCTAATATCGCTATCAGTGAGTGCATACCATGTGTGTTCTTTTGTGATTGGGTCAATCATATACTTAGTAACTAACTCCTGGGATTTATTAACTAATAAAGTTCTAAAAAGACCATTGAAAGCATGCTGTGGTCTGAACAGTTGTCCTTTAAAAGCTCATGTTGAAACTTTAATTGCTGTGATAATATCATATGGGAAACCTTCAAAAAGATGAACAGGCCATGAAGCCCCTACCCTAAAGGATGGAGTTGCTAAAAAGTTTAGTCTCCTCTTGAACTCTCTTATCCTGAGGTCTTCTGCAATGTATTAATATAAGGAGAAGACCTTCTCCAGACACTGGCACTCTGACTTTTGACTCTGCAGCCTCCAGGCTGTGAGAAATGTTTTTTTGTTTATTATAATTTTCCCAGTCCCAGGTACTAAAGCAGACCAAAAGAAAAAGATCAGTGGAAGGATTTCAAAATCTAGAGAATAGGTTCCCTCAGAATACATATGGCTTTCTCCAAAATTAGTAAAAATAAATTTATAGATGACTTTGCTATCACCATCATAGTGATGAACAACTTTGACAGTGGAAACTGTGTTAAATGACATCTTTAATTATTCCTGGATAATCAAAGTTATCTTGCAAGGGCAATCTCTATTTTTAAAAATGATCATGTTTGGATAGTTCTGTGAATAAGGGCACTAACCACTCTTTCAGAGAGCCCAGGTTCCATTCTCAGCACCTACATGGTAGCTCACAGTCATCTGGAACCCCAGTTCCAGAGGATCTGACAGCCTCATATGGCTTTCCTGGGCACCAGGCATGCACATGGTACATAGACTTATAGGAAGGTAAACACCACGTACTCATAGTTTTTTAAAAGTGAGCATGATGAGCTGAGTTTTTCATTAATTATATACTAGACAAGACTGCTGTGACGGACCCAAAAGCTGCACATATGTGACTGTCTATCTAGATTCTCTAGATTAAGAAATATTTTTGACTCCATGTCTTGTGTGATGTTAAATGTCAAAAGAATCCTCACAATGGACCCCAACACCACTAAGAAGCCTCCTTGCCTTTCTAGGATGTGGTGGTTTCATTACTGTTAACGCAATACAATGCCCATAGCAAAACTTCTGTATCTCAGAATAAAAGCTGACCCTGATCAACAAGCTCTATAAAAATTTATCTTATAAGGAAGGAAAGTGTTACAACCTGGAGTCTAACAGTGAAACTGAACTTGAGGGTTCCTAAGGATACTGCTTGATTTTACCATAAAGACAAACATAACCTGAGGAACCAGAGGCTCTGGTGTTGCCTGCTTCATGCTTCCCCATTAACTCAATTTTTCTTGCCTACTCTGTCTCAAGTCATCCCTTGCATGTGCTAATTGTAATGGTTCTGGATCAATGAGAGGTAAACCACACAGGCACAAAACAAATAAACAGAAAACCACCAAGTATAACGCCCCCAGACCTTGTCATTCTGTTTTCCTTTTAAAAAGGAAATATAGTAAAATTAAGGAACTTTTAATTTTATAATTACAGAGTTGGTGTTCACTACCGTTTGGATGAAATGTTGCTACTCTTTCCTTCTATCTCCCCAATTAATGGGCAAGCTAGCAATGTATGTTTTAAATCTTTCTTGACTGTTTCCTTTTCTTCCCGTACTCAGTCTGAAAGGTTTCCTGCTCCTCCTCCATTTCAGTTCTTTTAGTGTTTCATAGTAGTAATAACAAATGGATGGAAATCGTTCATGGTTTGGTAGTAATTTATATTTTTTATATCCATTATTATCTTAGTATAAATGAATGATTATGGAATGGAGCTGTTGCTATTTTCATTTCTGCTTTTCTGAGGAGAAATTATACCCTTTTCTTTTTAAATATAAGAAAAATAGCATGCCATAGCTCTACATCATGGTTATGAAAGTGCAGCATTAAGTCAGGAACCAGCCTACAGGTAGGGAATAAGCAATACAAGTCCCAGGTATGACACTCAGTGGCTGTGTGTTATTGAGTAAGTAACTTATATAAGCCTCTATTTCTTATTTTAAAGAGATGAAAATGGTGATATTTATACTTTCCTCAATGGGATGTTAGGATTATTTAATCTCCAGGTGGTCATTACTGCAATTACTTATAATTATTCTCCTTTTTATTCATCCATTCAAAATATAATTGAGAGTTGACTATGTTCTAGACATTTTCAGTAAGCCAGACATACACACACGGAGTATAGATAATTAAGTGTCTACTTTCAGTCAAATGCCTAAGAGTACCTAGGGTGATTCCGATGGCAGTCAGTTAGTCAAGACTTTGATGAGCTCATGAGACTATGAGAAGACAGAGAAGATAGACACATGTACACTCTCCTAGAAACCAAACAAGAAAGTAATTCAAGGTGGTGGTGGTGCCCAGCTGATCAGATGCCTGAGAGTGAAAGAAAAGGAGAGCTTGCAAACAAAAATTTGATCATGGCAAGATGGACATCATTGATGCCTTTGAAAAGAGCATTTCTTATGAAAGGCAAGAGGCCAAAAAAACAGCTGTCTAGAACAGACAATTTGAGGAAGAACTTCCCTTGCAATGCACCTGATCTAAAAAGGAACCACCATCGCTTGGTAACAGGCTGACTGGCACCCACGCAACTGCAATAGACCTGTCCACCTTCAGATGTCTGTATGAGAATACACAGAAACATGTAATAAGCCTGTTATTGCTGGTTGTCTTCAATACTTACAGCCCAGTGTTCGTCACCGTAGCTTATTGACATAACTAGCATTTCATGACGACTGAAAAGCAGTCTTTAATCGTATGACAGGTTGTGTAGTATTTTAAACAATTCCTGCCATTTTGAGGAACTGTCACCATTTCAGACTCCCTTTAACAGGACACATTTGTTTTCTCGTGCAGAGCAAGACATGGACATCTTACCTTTTGACACTGTTTTATTTCTTGATGGTATCTGGGACTCAAGGAAAGTACAGATAACTTGTTGATGTGATGTTTTTGTTTCCAAATATTAACACATGTGATCAGCTCTGGAATTTCCTTGTTTGGGGAGTAGGGTGAGAGATGAGACGTGATGGTTGAGTGAGTTAGGTTTTGAAGTTTATTGTCAGGAAGGCTAAGTTGTCTTTGAAAGAGAATTATTCTCATGTTTGGCACAAGGACAGCAGGAGAGCACACTGCAGAATTTGTAAATGTGCTCTCTCTTTCAGGCGGCAAAGTTTATTATATTGATAAGCCACAGAGAATACATTCTAAGTGATTTTTAACACTTAAGGGTTGTCTTAGTTAGGGTTTTTACTGCTTCGAACATACATCTGACTATGAAGGACAGCATTTAATTAGGCTGGCTTACAGGTTCAGAGGTTCAGTCCATCATCATCAAGATGGGAGCATGGCAGCATCTGGGCAGGCATGGACAGGCAGAGCTGAGAGTTCTACATCTTCATCTGAAGGCTGCTAGTGGAAGACTGACTTCCAGGCAGCTAGGATGAGGGTCTTAAGCCCACGCGCACACCTACTCAAAGAAGGCCACACCTCCTAATAGTGCCACTCCCTGGGCCAAGCATATAAAAACCATCACAAGAGATCTAAAAACCATTTTTATTTTTATTTTGTGTGAGGGAGTCACATGCCACAGTGCACTTGTAGACACAGGAGGACAACTTGTGTGAGTCGGTTCTCTCCTCCCATGGACTGGACTCAGGTTATCGCTTTGACAACAGGTTCCTATATCCACTGAGTCATCTTGCTAGCTCTTTAGCACTTTTAAAAGACTTAAAAAATTACTTTGAACAAAAATGTCTTATAAAAACACACACAGGTCCATGATGACAGCATTAAAACACCTGAATTTTGTCTGTAATGTTTTTCTTCTTGCAACTATAAGTGTGATTGTCTGTTATCTTAATTTTAGGAAGGTAATTTAATGGAGATTCATAAAAACCATCTAGTACTTTGAATATTAAAGTAAAAGTGTTCTGTAAGTGAATTAAACAGGACTTGGTTTTTTCAATAAAATATTTATATACAAATAAATAAATTAGCTTTACTGATTATAAACAAAAATCCATTCACTTGAAAAGATAAGCATGCCACTTGTTCATTATTTTGATATATAAAGAGTCAGCTTTAAAGATGAGTGCTTCCAGGATTTCCTCATGGAAAGGTCCTTAAAAGAGAATAGTTTTGCAGTGTGCTTAGTTGTACTAATCTGCTTTCTATTCAGGATAAGTTACCTGTCTCCTGTGGCTGGGCTGTGAGTGGCCTAGGTCATTACATCATAATTTGAGACACATAATGATTAGTATTCTATTTGTCCAATCTTTATACAGAAACTTTGTTTGGAGAGCCTGAAGAAAGTGCTTGCCTGTCTCTAAATATGTTTGCCACGCATCCACGGGGTGAGAGTTGAGAAGCTATTTTCTTCAAGTCAAAGCTATTCACCAACTAGACATTACAGCACATTTAAAGGCATGTGAGCACACAGAAAGGAACAGCGCCTCCAGTTCACACATTCTGCCATTCTTCATGGAGACAGCCCTGGAGGATAGTAATTTTAAAAACATAGGTAGCATCCATCGTGGCTATGAGGAACGGATCATTTGCCTCTTGCTGCTCACATTTGCTAAGACTCTTATGAAGATTTTCCCTGGGTACATGAATCAGTTTAATAATGATTGCTGCCAGTTGGTGGCTAGACATCAGCCTGCCAGCCTCCTCAACAGCGTTACCATCTGCTATTTGGACTCACAGTGTGCTGCTGCCATGCACCACCTCATTAAGAACGGGCCCTTGTGAGCCATAGACAGTAGCTTATTCAAGTGAGCTGAAGTGAACGCCTCCCCAAGCCAAATTCGTAGAGGCTGCATGCATCCCTTCCTCCTTGGAAACTGCTCTATTCTGATCATGCAGTTTATGCTGACCGTGCAGTCGGACGGCTCATTGACTCTGATTAGGTAGGTGTTAGTTCTTCAAGCGTTCTTCTCAAGGTAGCACTGAAATACAAATATTATGCAAAATATTTATCCTATTCATTCATTCTCTTCTCTCTCTCTCTCTTCTCTCTCTCTCTCTCTCTTCTTTCTTCTTTCTTTCCTTTTTTTGGGGTGTGTGTGTGTGTGGTGGTGGTAATAGAATCAACATCTTGAAATGATACCAGTCACCGTACTGCTGACCACAAACATTGCAACAAATCTATTCTGATCAACTCTTTTTTTTTTTTTTAAAGCTATTAGAATTTTGTTGTTTTCTTTTAGTTTTATGGGATTTCTGTTTTGTGGCTTTAAGTTCTTGGAAACAGACTTTCATAATACTTCTCTCACTTTCCCTACTAAATATGCCCAAAGGGATCTGGGACTATAAAATATTTGTATTTGTCTGACAAAAACGAATGTACTTTTTCAGTCCTCACATCTGTACTTAGCGGCATGCAGATGTGTTTCTTAAACATGGTACTGTTAGGCCTCTGTGTTTTCTTTTCTGGTCAAATAGAGTCTGAGAGTGGGAGGGCAGGTCTCAGCTTCTGTGTTCTGCAGGATGAGCCCTTAAGACTCTCAACTACAGTTGAAATCATGGCTGTTTATTAAGAAGTATGCTTTGGATGAGCATTTTCAGAGATGTGAAAGACAGAGAGGGCTGGTTGCTACATGGGCTCACTGGTAGCGTCCACCAACACCACAAAGAACACTGGAGACAAGGCATGAGGCACAGGACAACTTTGCATTCCTGCAATGATCAGTCATGGATGTGTGTCACCCTGTGAAGGAGTGTGACATTAGATGATATGCTTCTGTGCTGTGCAGGCAAGTCCAAAGGACACCTGATGGCAGAAGAGGCCTGACAAGCTGTAAGCTGCTTGTTAACTGTCCATGCAGCAACTAGAAGTGAGTCCTTCTCTCAAGGGAGACTGGGGCTACACTTGGTAATGCTCCTGTGCACACTATGTCATCCCCTTTGGAAAGGTGCCCCACATACTGGCACAAAAATGACCCTGAGAGTCTGGCACTAAAGAAACCTTTCAACTCATTTCTCTCCTAGCATCAATTCATTTACTGTGAATTAGGGGTACACAGAACATAGTTCTATAACTATCTCCATAAATATAAGGATCTTGCAGAATGTGAAAACAAAACAACAAAACAACAAACAAACAAATAAAACCCCAAAACAAAAAAGAAAAACCCCAAACATCAAAAACAACAAACCCACCAAAACAAAACAAAATAATGGCAAAACCAAACCAACAAACCAAACCAAATCAAATTAAACTGTGGTTCACTTGTCCTTCAACACTGGCTTATCAGTCCTGCCTGAACCTCTGGATCCTTAATTAATTAAATCACATAATCAGGTGTATGGAAACCTTGGCTTTATTTTTTTTCCAAAATTGAACACAGTTCTTACATGTTGTCTATGGTATGCATGTGAACACACACACACACACACACCTCACATCATTTTCAAGATAAATACAGGCATTACATTTTAAAATAAGTTAACAGAACACTCACTATGTATTGGTAAATTATAAATACAGAAATGTGTCATACTTCTGCAGGCTAGAAAAATCAAGATCAAGGTGCTGGCAGGGTCTGTGGCTAGAGCACACTTAATTGCCCACAGCAGCTGTCTGTTGTCACTTGGCAGAAGGGTGAGTGAGTTCCTGTGAGCCTTTTTTATAAGGGATATGTTCTGTTCACTCCCTGAAGTCCCGGCCTCCTAATATCCTCCCCTTTGGGAGAGGTGAGATTTCAACACATGGCTTCCACAGGGCAGGGACATATTAGGTCCACAGTACTTCCTTTCTACTCTGAGTTGCATCTAAACTCTAGATGGTTAGGTGATATAGCATTTGACTCTTTATTGATGTCTATCTGTGAGCAGCTTCAAGAAAGATGAATACTGGCCTTTTTGAATCACTGACATGGATCTCCATGTTCATATTTAATGGAATCTAAAGCATTTTCAGAGTTCACACTGTATTTCTCCAGAGAGTCCCTTGTCTATAGGCCGTTGTGATTATTTTTCTAATGTTCTCAGCTTCACTGAAAAGAGATTTTCTTATCTCCTGACACCATAATGACTGTATATGACCCCTATACTTAGGCACCTGCAAATTCAATAATATTGTATCTAGACCAACTCTACCCAATATCATGTCTCAGGGTAACAGGACAGGGCATAGTACACCAGACTCTCCATTTTTTAGATCATGTGCATTCTTTCTGGGGTCTTTTCAGGTTGTGATTTGGAGCGTGGAATTTTTCAGAAACCTTCAGCAGCAATAAACTCTATGCATTCTTTTTGAGAAGTATTACTCACTGGTGATCCATTTCCAATCCCTTTCTCTGAGTGAGTGTCAAGGATGTTGGGGGTGACACGGAGGGCTACATTGCTCCAGTGTGTTAAATTTGAAACTATGACGCTGGTCCTTGGGAAAAGCAAATGCCACCAAGCTTTCATTTGGATGTTTATTTGGGTGCATCTTTGATAGTTTCTCGCTTCCTAAACACTAAACTTACAGTGTGGTTTAAGGGAAGAAATAGGTTTGGATGTGTACTGCAGTGAGAAATGAAGCATTTGTCTTCCGAGGGAAAATTAATCATTGCTTCAGTTCTTTATGTATTCCATTGGTTCAGTAGTCAGCACTGTACAAACACAGAAGGACCCCAATTTATGTAGCTTGCTTAGTCATTGATGGCCCAGAAGATATTTTCACAACTCTTTGGTTGTCACAAATCCACTCAATATCTAAATACATTTCACTCAGTTTATCAATTTCATCAAAATAAATTGATCTCCTGGGAGCTTGATGGAGATTTCACAGACAATAAATATTGAGTACATTCAAAATATTGATCTTTAAAACATCAACTCTTCCATGCCTCAACAGTTTATACCCCAACTTATTTAAGTGTTTAAGTTCTTGGTAACGCTTGCTTTCCAGTTTCCAGTGTAGAAAATCGTAAATTTTCCAACTGACTTGTTCTTACATATTTTGAAACTTGCTCTTCTTAATACATTTTAAGTATTTAATTTGTTCAGTTGGTGTGATGTAAGGATATAGTTCTTGGTATTTTGACATTAAGTTTCAGTCATTTTCATAGCCTGTAGAACAGTTTCGAGTTTTCTACATGCAGAATCATGCATGGTGTGCCTGATAGCATGACAAGGACAAACCACAGTTGTGGGGAAAACCCATGTTTTACTACTAAATAGCATGCCAACTATGTTTTCTTTAATAGATAACTATCAATTTCTCCCTCTGTTCCAAGTTTTATTTATATTGTTAATGCATGTTGATTTGTTTGCTTTCTCTGCAGCTACTGACATATGGTTTATCTTATTCTGTTATATGATGAATTGCATTAATTAATTTTCAAATGTTAAACCATTTCATGATGTATTGTTCCTTTATTACAGTGCAACTTTTGTTTGATAATATTTATTTAGTATCTGAGCATCGATGTTTGTGAGACTTACTGGCTCCCAAGCAGAAAATTGGACAGCTAGCTTCCATTACTTTCTATTGGAGGCATCTGGGGGATTATTTCTAGGGAAGAAGCACGAAGAACAGGGGTGAAGTTCCTTGTTGCCATAGTGGCAAGGGACTTTACGTAAATAATGGGAATTCTTGGGAGGTGAAGTTTATGCTGTGTTTCCATAGGCTATCCATTTTAGGATTACAAGATAGTCTGAAACTATCAAATATGGAGGATATTGCCCAGGAAAATGTTGTATGAATGTTACAACTACCCAAGGATACGGAGGGATGTAGCCTATCAGGCTCTTGTTATGAATGAGGATGAGATTCACGTCTTTACAGTGCAGTAAACCGGTTCACCTGAGGCAAGAATGAAGGACCTTGCAATCCAGAAACTGTTCAAGTCTTCTGTGCGCTTTGCTGTCCATAATTGATCATATATTTAAAATTAGCAGATGAACAAATTTATAGCAAGCAAAATACCTTATTTCTATGAAAATTTCAGGTTGATTCAGGAAATCTTTGGGGTTGGGTCTATAATTTCCCTTTTTGATGTTTTGTCAGGTTTTGGTTCCAAAGTTCTGTATATCATCTACAGCAGGAAGCAAGTATTTATGTCCTGTATCAGGTCGAACACATTGATATTTTCCTAATCAATTGACACATCCTGCAAGCTTGGTACTGATTTCCTCTTAAGGATTTAGAAGAGTTTAACAATGAATTGAATTGGCCCCAAGTTCACTTTGTGGACAACTATGTGGATCAAGGACCAAAGGGCAGTTTTTGAGAGGTAAATTGTAGGTTGCACCCATAGACGTCTTCTTTCCTGACTGACTAGGATGATGACTTGTTAAAAAATTCTGCACAAACTCAGTTGAGATATGCTGGGACTGGCGATGCTATATACTGAAGAAGATGAAGGAAACATCTTCTGCAAGAGCTGGGACATATTCCTGGGAGTAAATCTTTTCATTGCTTTTTTGAGGGGTCTAGAATATGAGGGTAGAAACATAAGAAATTATTTACTTAGGAGTATTTCACTGGTGTGAAGCGTTTATCATCTGGGATGGTGTGCTGTTTCCCCAAGTTCATGTGATAAGACTGTAAACTGCCAGTGCGAACATATTAACAGATGGCGCCTTTCAGAGGTTAACTAGTGAAGGCGAATGAGATTCATGACCTCTAAGGTTTACAGGTAGCTATCTAGATCCCTCTTTTAGCCCTCCATTCTACCATGTGGAAATAGTCTGTGTTCCCTCTGGAATATAAAACTCAGAAAGATGCACATACTGGGCCCTCGACTAGACCCAAACTTACTGACATTTTGTATTTCCAGCCTCAAGATCTGTGAGAAATAATTAATTTTCTCTGTGAATTAGTTGGCCTCAGATATTTTGTTATAGATGCTGAATGGACTAAGATATTACTGCAGTAGAAATATCAGGGAATAAACAATTTCCCTTATAGAGCAGCTCTGAAAAGCCTGAAAAGAAAAGGGTCCTTTCTGAGCAAATTAGTGATGTATACATTGCTCTGGTAAACAGGGAAGATATAAACCAACTAGGAGAACTGGTCATACTGGAACTGGTATGCTGTGAGGTTAGAAAATCCATGCGGCTTTTTTCAAGGCAAGGACCACAGGACACACAATTCACCAAGGCCATCAAGAGCACTCCTATGAGAGGGGACCAGTATCATCATGATAAGTGGTGGTGCTTGCATTCAGTTGGGGCTGAATATGAGGGGTCACGGAGCTGGGCTTGTTAATATCACTCAGGGTAATGGACCCTGAAGTAGTAAAGGGCCCTGCAGGACTGGTGCTTAGCTACCAAAAGCCAAGAGGCCATAATTACTGTAACAACTAGTGAAATTGGAGGGGTAGTTAAGTGGGCTTGACTCACAGGGTGTTAGGGAGATGATTAATTGAAGGTAACACCCCTACAGGCAAAACAGATGAGAAAGTAGCAAGGATGCTGCTTAACTTCTATAACTAATTAAGGCAAGAATGGGAAAGCAAGATGTTAATGGTACTGTCCCCAATGAATCTTTACAATTTCTTGCTCGGTTACCAGACATGAAGAAAATTGTAAGGACTACAGAGATGGGAAAAGTGGCTCAGCCTGAACAAATAAAGACCCTGTTATATAATGACATGTGCATATTGTGATGATTCTCTAGTTCTTCCTCAAATGGACTTCTGGCCAATTATTAGGGTGATTACTCACTGAGAAAGGAGAATATTCGTCTACTTCTAGAATTGATTAGCCTAGGCTCTGAGTTGATTTTAGCACCTAACCATCTTTTTGGCAGTCATACCAAGTCATCAACAAGTAGCAGAGGACAGAAGGGGTGAACTGAGCTAGAGGTAAACTGTACCACTTGGACTTTTGCTTGGGGAGAGTTTACATGGCCCTTGCTGCTGCTCTGAAGCTACTGTTACTTTCCTGCCATGGCTACATGTCCTCAGGCTCATTCCTTGAGAACAGTAACAGTAAAGCAGGTGTATTAATGTAGACATATTCTCCTGAAGTAGGGAATGTCTCCACTGTAAAACTTTGACTTATCAGCCAACTTGAACTTGATTGGAATTGTGCTGAAGCACAATCATCTTAATATTCTATTTTTTTTCTATTAGGGCTTCCCATAGACACAGAACCAATATGATACATTCATCTATCTCTCTAGATATTTACTATAAAGAATATGCCTTACACCACTATAAAGTCAAGGTCCCATAATCTGCTATCTAAAGTCCTGAGTCCCAGGAGCACTGATGGTGTCAGACCTGGTCCAAGATCTGAAGACAGATACCTGACTTCAATAGTGAGATAAAGAACTTGACCTCTCATCTGTTTTGGCTTTATTCAAGTCCTCTATAGATTAGCCATACTGGGGACCACAATCTGTTTGACTCAGTTTGTCAGCTCAAATGTTAAGCTCTTCCAGAAATACCCTATGGATATACCCAGTAAATATGCTTAACCAGGTCTGGTTTTGTTGCCAGGTATACCAAGGCATGCATGCATCTGGCTTGTAGGTTACATGATTTAAACACTCTACCTCCTCTGGATTCCGCTCATTTTTAACTCTCACAGGCATTTCTCAAATGAGACTCTTATAATCAAGTCTTTGTAAATGCTTGTCGGGAGGTCTGGACTAACAAACTTGCACTTTGTTCTGGGAGGAATTTATATTGGATCAGTAGGATTCTATTCAAGCTTGCTCTAAAGTTTCTTAGTGGGTGGAGTAGTTTTAATCTGGCCAGTTGAACCCTCTGGCATATGCATAACCTTTCAGGGATCCTGTTCTCAGTGCAGACTGTTATCTGGGGCTGGATAGAGGTGAAATGGTCCCAATCTTGTGCCAGCTTTGAGAATCAGGAAGCTAAGTGTTGAACAAAAGGTAAACAGTGATCTCTTTGTAGAGTTCTAGAAGTTTCTGTCTGCATACCTTCCCTCCTCATTGTCACTTAGTCATGAAAATTCAGGCCACCCAGTCTAACTTCAGTCTTTCTCTCCACTCAGCAAATCGTTCTTCTCAAACAGCCAGAAAACTAGCCTACAGGAAAGTCACAGGCTGAAGAGATGGCTGAGAGGTAAAGGTTCTTGCTGCTCTTGCAAAGTACGGGGGTTTGGTCCATAGTACCAAGGTACTATGGTAGTATCAAATAGTAGTACATAACCTTAACTCAGTTCTAGGGGATCCAACATTGTCTTTTGGTCTCTGTGGGCACTGCATCCCAAGCTCATCCCCTGGCTTTTAAAAACATTAACAATCTCTTTATAGTATTTCTACATAAATATTTAGGTATGTTTACAGCTATGCATTTCTACTGAGTGCTTTTTTTTTTTTTTTTTTTTTTTGCAGGGTCTCATGTAGCCCTGAGCAGCCTCTCTTGAATTCTATTTGTGCCCAAAGATGACCTTGAGCTCCCACCCACCCCAGCTTTCCAGGTACTGGATTACAAATGTGCACCACCATATCCAGGTCCCATAAACTTTCTATTTCACACCATCTCATAGTATTTTAAAACCAGAATTCACTTCAAAGCCTATTCTAACTTCTAATTCAATTTACCAACTCATTAATCATTGGGGATTTTGCTTCTTAAATTGCAAGCATTTGGAATCCTTTGACAACATTATATGCTTGATTTTCAGTTTTATTCATATTAAATATGGTTTCAGTCTTTTGAAATTTGCTGAGACGTGGTTTGTAATTCAGTTTGTGATATAAGGGTGTAAATATTCTGGGGTGCATCCTACAAAGACACACATTCCTAAGAGTTTGGATATGTTGTTTTACATTATGACTTGCTCACTGGCGTAGGACAGTATTGTGTACTCTGTAGAACTCAACATGTACTTAGTTGAACGACTCTCCACACCATATTCTGATAAATGTTAATGCTGACCCTTTATAAGATGGCAATTATCCCATGTTTTTCTTCTTGTATATCTACCAGTTTCTCTCCATTAGTCATATGTTTTCTGTCACTAGTGCATCATGAGAACAGGAGATAGTCTCGTAGGGAAAGCCTATGGCGATAATTTATAAAGCTCATATGAGAGTTTTCTTTCCTCTGCCCTTCCTCCAAAGTAACTGTTCATGATCTTTCATGAGACTGCGTGAAACTGACACTCCCTACTGCTCAAACATTTCTAGTAGAATCAGCCTTTGTGTTTTTTTTAAGCTTTCAGGACAAGATTTCTCTAGGTGGTTCAGTGGCTGGCTGTTCTCATACTCACTCTGTAGACTGGGCTGTCCTTAATGTCAAGAGATCTGCCTGTCTCTGTTTCCCAAGTGCTGGATTAAAGGTTTGTGCCACCACTAACTGACAAGAATCATTTCTTAATTTTCCAAATTCCACTGTCATTTTTTCTTATAAATAAACATGACTTGAGGTTAAAACTCTTATAAACATACACCTTCTCATATATTTAATCTTCCTCTTGCTAACCTTATCTACATAAGTATGATTATAGAAAGAAGTGCAAATAGATTTTTTTTCAGGCCTAGAATGTATTATTCAGGCTATGAGAGGCTGCTTATACATTGCTCAGGTCTTTTCAACTTTGGATTCAGGTCATGACTTTGGAAGACTGGACCCTGCTCTCTGTTAACAGTGCTTCAAGCACTATTCCAAGCATCCAACCTCCTTACCTGAGGCTTCTCTGATGTGGCAAGGTTCCCTCGCAGCTTATGAGGAGAGCAGAATTGGGATGTGAAGGGAGAAACCCTCACACAGAGACGGCTGCTGATAGACAAGAAAAATCTCTCTCTCTCTCTCTCTCTCTTCTCTCTCTCTCTCTCTCTCTCTCCTCTCTCTGTCCCTCTCTCTCTGTCCTCTCTGTCTCTCTCTCTGTCTCTCTCTCTCTGTGTGTGTGTCCTCCCTCTTTGGCCCATCAAAAAGACATCTGTCAGACAAAATTTATTAAGACGCATGGGATGCTTTGGTCTTATATAGCTAGTGAGCTCTTGCCAATGCTTCCCCAGTTTCCTTGGATTTTCTTTCACATGTTCAGACTCAACCCCTCTGTCTTTCTTTCCTGCTCCTAAGGTCTCATTCCCCAGTAGAAGGTATCTACATCTTGCTGTAAGTGGTACTTCCAAGGAGAACCTAGATTAAAGGAGTAAGGTAAGCAGGTTGTTGATGTATTGCATAACTCGAGAGTAACGTGAGAAGATAATTTGCTCGACTTTGTGCAAGCCATAGAGCATCAATTCATTCAGCTGGCAGCATACTCGGTGGCTTCCATCTTTTTCTTTTTTGAAAGCTCACAGTCCATTCTGAGCCTAGCCACCTAAGGAAAAACAAAAAGGTGGTACAGGTTAGCTTGATTGAATAGGCGATTTTCTGAGCATTTTTCTGAGTGAGGGGGTCCTTGGCATTCGTATGGATACTCCAGTGTAACATGAAGGAGCCTTCATTCTAATTAAATGTGGAAAGCTTTCGGTTGCTCTGGAAACAAGCACACCGAATTCTTAAGACTCTGTGGTGAAAAGCTTCATCTTTTACTGCTGTAATTCTTTCTGTTAAGGAATCGAAGATAACTTTAAAAAAAAAAATGTCTGCTTTACCGGAATCCTTACAGGATTTTCTTTGTTCATGAAGAAAAAATTACAGAAGATCCAGAGAGACAATACTGAGCTACTAGGAAGAACTTAAGACTGCCGATGTGCTAACCACAGGCGAAGGTGTTAACACTTCTTTTTGCCGTGACTATTTCTTAAACCCATCTGAAGTTCAAAAGACACCACAGAGAACAGCACTGCCTTCCAATCTGTCCCTCATAAAATTTCCAGAGGACAGAAAATGAGAAAACAAATAAATTAGTAACTAAAACATATTGTATTTGATGTCAGAACTACAGACAAAAATAAATTATGGATGGGTAGTATGGACAATATTATGTTCCCTCTACAGAAGTCTCATACTGAAGTCCTTACAACCAGAGATCCATAACTTAAGTGTACCTGGAGACTTTATTTTTAATTATGTCCATGTGTCTATCTATGGTAGGTATCTGGGGTTACCCATGAAGGCTAAAAGAGTGTCAGGCACCCTGCAGCTAGAATTATAGGAAGCTGTGAACTGTCTGATATGGGTCCTAGGAATAAAACTTTGGTCCTCTGTAAGAGATACAAGTGTTCTTAACTCCTGGGCCATCTGTCCAAACCCTGGAGGTAACACTTAAAGAAAAGATTAAAAGGAGGACTTAAAGAAAAGATTAAAAGGTAGACCCTCAGATACTGACTGGGTTGCCCAAGCACACATCAAAAAGGCCTCAGGAGAATCTCAGCTTACCAACACCTTGACTATGAACTTTTAACCTCCACCATAAAGACGTTTCTCTGATACAGCCATTTAGCCTGTGCATCCGCTGTGGCAGGCCAGCAAACGAATGCACCCGCAGAATATTTGATTTTGTTCCTTTTAATCTCTGGCCTCACAGAGAAAATAGAATTTTAACAAAAACCTGAAAGAGAAGAAAAGGCAGCCAGAGGATATCTGGGGGAGGAGCATTCGGGAAAGGAGATGCAATCTGGGGAGCCCTGAGCTGGAGGGATGCCAGGGTGGTTTGAGGCTTATGCATTGAAAGAGGAGCGTGGAAAGGCATGATCAGGATTCAGAGCCAGACTGTATGAGAGTGGATCTCAGCCAATGAAGGCCACAGTGTGCACGCGGAGATGCTAGGGAAGACATTTGACACTGTCCAGATTGGTGTGACAGTGTAGTTCTGGTGGGGTAGGCAGAGCTGACACTAAAGGACAGCCATACACAGCACCACAGCACGACTCAACTCAGCAATTTTCCACCTACCGTGTTCCTTTAAAATGACCTCTTACTCATTTAAATAGACATAAAACTTCTAGCTTATTTATTGAATAGTTACCTCCTCTAATGGCAAACTTGGTGTCTGGATCAGTTCTTGGTTGTAAACAGGTAATCATTCTGGATAAAATGCATTTAGTAAAATTTAGAAATTGCTATAACCTTCTCAAATAGCTTTCTGTTCTTTACTCTGTCGCCTTCCCTTCAGGGAATGTGATGTGTGCTAGGTTGCCTCATACTATTTTATAAATTACTCAAACCTTGGCTATTCAACAACAATAACAACACAACAACAACAACACGTTTTTCTCAATGTACACTAACTTCAGAAAAATTCTAAGTTTAGTCAAGTATGTCTCGTGGGCCAGCTCTCCTGCTAACCTCTGATGGTTCCAGTTATTTTCTCAGTTCTCGGATTTACATTCCATTTTTTCCATACTATTTGCATTTCTCTTGAAATTCTGACTTCACCTATGAAATCAACCCTTAGTGAAACCATTTAATATATTCGTCATGCTAGTCTACAGTCCTTGTCTACTAATCCAGCCTCTATAAATCTGTCTCTTTTGATTTGTGATCAAGGTGATAGTATAGAATTGTGAGAGAAGAAGTTTACATTTTTTAAAGAAAGATTTAGGTCAATTCAATAATCAAATTTGAGAAAAAAAACTTACACAAGACCCCCAAATTAATTTCAGGTAGTATATCAAACACACATAAGACGGCAATATAGGTAAACATCCTTTTGGGTAAGAAATGATTATTTATAGGTTAGGCAAGGTATTTACTTGCCTTGCAGGAGAAAAAGCTACACATTTATAATATTCTATCAATGAGAGAGTTAAAATACAAACTGTAGCGGAGAAAAATGCATTTGGTTGTGGAACATAGGCAGCATTTATAAGTTCAAAGTCAAGTGTAACTGACAATCAATAGATATAACTAAACAGCCCTTTACTAAAGAGCATACGTAAGCAGCGAATAATGGCAAGATTCTGTCATCAGTCAGCAGAGATTTTTGTAAATTAACACCATACAACCACCGAATGCTGGCGAAGGTGGAATACTGAGAATTCTTATCAGACCAGGCTAGTGTGACAGTACATTTGGAAAGCTCGCACTGTAACTCTAACTGTAAGCATAGGACATGTCTGAGCTATTCGACATGCAGGCACATATATCAAGAGAGGCATATCCATGTGACGACAGATAAGATTACTACTTACTCATGTAAACATTATTTGTAAAAACACTAAACCTGGAAATAAATGTAGAGTATCACTATGGGAGATTAGCCACAAATTACTTCCTTACTACACGATTGAACTTTTAGAAAATGATCCCCATAGGCAAGTCTACAGGCAAGACTGTTGGTTGTTTGGGAATGAAGGGATTGGGGGTATCTTTGAAGAGTAATGCTTTTCAGAAGGTGAAAATGATGTACAATTTGACTGTGGTAATGGTCCCACAAAGTGAATATAATAAAAACAATCACATACTTTAAATGGATGAATTGTATGGCTTGAATTATACCATTAGTACCATAGTAATAAAATATTCTGTGTATAACCAAAACAGCAGAGGCCACACAACATAAGAGTGAGAGAATATTTTTAAAAGAGCCATTGCATGGGACAACATGCATAAACTCAAATACAGTGTGGAATGAAAGGAGCGGGGTATTATGGACTATTTGATGAAAACTGTTATGACAGAAAGAACAATTCTAGAATACTTAAGGCTAAGGCAACGTCTATATTTAGGGTGAATGTGCTATCTTTGTTACAGACTGGGATGAAGGAGGCTTGTATTAGATTATATCATCTAGATTGTTGTCAGAGCATGTCTGTTTAAATGCTGAACTGGATTTATAATTGGAGTACCATTTTCTGTGCTGATTTTCAACAAATGTTAAACAGCTTCAACAACCTAGTTGTTCAGTAAATGGTCTTGCCAAGTAAGCACTGAAAAAGGGGGGGGGTGGCTAAAAGCATACATAAAGATTTTCAAGTTGTTTTAAGTTTGTTGGGATTCTGTAGAATTTCAACATTCTTCTATGCACTTTTCAGTATGTTTTAAATGATCACGTTGGACATATCACAACAAAAGAGAAATTATCAAAATACAATAGTTTATCTTTTTTACACTAAGCCAATTTATCCAAAATTTGGACTTTACTACCCACGGAAAGTGACTATTTCAGAATAAAAGACCGGCCGGTTTGGCTGCTGTTCCAAGGGGTTCCTGGTGGGTGACTGGTAACCGGCCCTGGGAGGAAGAGCAAACAGGAGCGTGGGATTCCCCGGGGCGATGTTCAGAACCTGTGCAAGCTAAGCGGGGCACCCTTACAGAATCCTTTCTGTAAGCACCAGGGAAGCGGTGCCGGCTCCCAGAAAGTGAAGAATTTGCCTGCCATTACAATCTGCAAGCGTGTAAGGCCCGCGGCCGTGAGTGGGTGTTTCCTCCTCCTATACAAGGTTGTGAAAGATGAGTACGTGACAGATTTCGCTCTTCACGGGGGCAGTGGGAGTGGTCACAGAATTGGTAACCTCTAATCGGCGACTCTCCAGAGGAATCTTAAGGCACGTAAAGTTTCTTTTTTTTTTTTTTCTCTTTACCTGGGCTTGCGTTGGCGGGAGAGGGACCGGCGAGGAGCAGGGTGTGGCCAGATGCCTTCCGCAGATGCTCCCACTCATGGGGCGGAGTCCACTCGGTGTCAGGACAGCCCGGGTAGGACAGGAGGAGGATACTCGCATCACTTCAGCCGGCTTAGAGTAGCGGGAGCCGCTTCGGACTGGAACAAAGCTCGACGCCACTCCGGGCATCCCACGCGGAGCGGTTTTGCCTTTCTTCGGTCTCCGGGATCCTTACCGTTCTGACAGGTCTGCAGGTTGCTTTGCAACTTTGGTTGAAGCGCGGCGTGGGCGCGGCTGACAGCTCTACGCACGCGCGGTGCTGGTCCACCGCCAGCCCACCGCAAGGCCACGCCCACAGCGCAGGCCATGGCCAAGGTTTAGCCTGGGCGGTTTAGCCGCTGAGCTGCGGCTGAGAACCGGTTGCTGCTGGTGCTTGTGGGCAGAAGAACACACACACAGGATTCTGAATTACTTGTAAACAGTGTCTTATCTTCCTCCAGAAACATCCATACTAGACCCATGTAAACGACAAGATCCTGTGCTTCAACCTAGTTTCTCAGAATAAGAAATTTTTCTCCATCGGGGTTTCTCAACTACCAGTGGTGGTGGAGATTTGTACTAGGTGATGATGCTGTGTGTTCATAAGCTGTAGTGACTTAGTATTTTGCAGCATCCCTGATTTCTAGTCTCTGGTTGCTAGCTTCAATCTCCACCCCTCTTATCTCCCTGATTCTGAATCAAAAATGTACTCGAATTTCTGCTAAGTATGTGCCTATATTTGACTACTTATCCCACAGGCTTAAAATACAGCAGGGGTCAGGAAAAGTATCAAGTTTAGTGACTGATAGAGTTAATATGATTTAATTTCCTCACTTGTTCCAAATATATTCATTTTTTTACTTTATCATTTGTTGATACAATTTAAATCTAGGATTAAATTAATCACCTAACACATTTAGATGTCAATTATCTGGCTTCTTTCCGTTCAGTTCTCCACCCTCTCTTACTTGCTGTTTTCTTGACATTGACTAGGGTAGGTATCCTTCCAGAATGTCCTTCAGTCTCTATATTTGACTCTTTCTGCATAAGACTGGCGGAAATTCCACCTAGATGATTTTCTGTTTTCAAATGGCTGTCTACTTATGCTAGCAAGTTAAATTTATAAAATTCTTTTTCCTCTTTTCTTCCAGGGATGTGAGATACCACCTATGTTAATTTCAACATTATACATGGGTCCTGGTCTATGTTTTTCTTTTCCACATTGATCAGATATTGTCATATTGGAAATTTATCCTGTTTTAATTATAGTCTGAACAGTCTATTGCAATGTCTGAAAGAGTTAGGTCTGCCTCATTACAGCTTGCTTTTATATTATTTTTTTTCCCATATTAACTATAGAATATAGCTCCATTAAAATACTTTTAGAGAAATGGACAATAATTTGATATGTTTCCCTATTGGAGAGCAGAGGATTTTTTGTTTTGTTTTGTTTTGTTTGTTTTACTTAAAACCCAGTTTTGTGACATTTAGCAAGACTTTCTAGTGTTTTCCATATAGAATGCTTACATGTGTTGCTCAGTTTATTCCTAGAATAGTTCCTTTTATATTTGCACTGTAAAATAGTTTCATTCCGTCTCTTCTTCCTTGTGATTGCTTGTTGCCCCAAACAATGACCATAATTTCTACATGTAATTTTATATCTTGCTGTTATATTTAATGTGTTACTGATTCAGGATGTTTTCATCGAAAGCTTCTTTCTTTTATGTAATTATAGTCATTATTCATTGAAGTTCAGACTGCCCTTCCTTGGCACTTCTGCTTACCTGACACAGCTTCTAGGGTCTTTATAGTGCCCTGCTTTCTACTATGTCAGGTCCCAGGCTCACTCCAGTGTGGCTCCCTAGTGTGCTGCTCCAGACCTAAACCCAACTGCTGCCCAGGGAGTCCTTACAGCTTCTGAGGCAGATGACATCTGGAGAATGTGATTTGTGAGCTTCAGGATGATCGTGACTTAGCAAGGCTTCTGACACACACACACACACACACACACACACACACACACACACACACACACACATAATATATATATATATATATATATATATATATGAAAAACAAAAACAAACTTGTGGTAATAATGAACTTCTAGTGAAAGATCACAGGATATTTATTTACTTGATATTTATTTCACCTCTTTTCTTTCATGCTGAAAAGGATAAATTCCTGAACTGTATGATGGTTTGCCTTTCCCTAGTAAAATGCCAAATGTAGTTAATCTATTAGGATTTGTTTCACATTGCTTAGTCAAAAGTAACATTAAATAAAGCTGTGGGGAAAAGCCCAGCATCATTTTAAAATATATTCTTTTGAGTGGGATAATTAACTTATTTATTTCTTTTTGCATTAATTTATTTATTCACTTTGCATGCAGATTTCAGGCCCCCTCTTCCCAGTCCCCCCTCTCATGGTCCCTCCCCTTGCCATACCCCTCCCCCTTTCCCTCTGAGAAGTGGGAGGTCTCCCTTTCCTATCAACCCACCCTGGCACCTCAAGTCATTGCAGGTATGTCCTCTCCCACTGAGACTTATTTTAGTTTCTAGTATTTATTGATGTAGATATCTACATCTCTTATTTTTATTTTGAACATTCTTCAGCTGGATCTTAAAGACTATTGTTGTGTTTTTTTTTTTTTTCTAGAAATTCTCAATATCAACTGACATTTCCCTTCATTTAATAGACAAATTAAAAATTTCAAGGCCAGAGGGTTTCTTTTTTATTACATTTTGATGGCTGTGATTTCTGGTTTTATAATATCATTAATTAAAAATATTGTTTGTGTTATGTTTCTTCATGTACTTTATCAAGGTATGCCTATTTTGCCTATGGATGTAAATTCTAGGCAATTTAATAAATAATTTTGTTTAAGTTTCAGCTGGGTCAACAGGTTGTGCTACACACTATTATTATTTCTGTATTTCAGTTTTTCTTTAAATTAATTGTAATTTTTTTCTATATGAACATAGTTGCCAGATTATGGGCTATATACTCTTTCATAATTTTTTTAGACACAAAACACAAATTATGGAAAAATAAGATTTGCTTTGTTTAGATGGTTTGGGGTCTGAATTTATCTTTTTTTTTTTTAATTTAAGAAGATCTCAGTTCTTTGTTATAAGTATTTTCTTGCTATATTTGGCTGTCATCCACTTTTGTTTTTCTTCTGAAATTCTCATTATTCCTGATTTACTCTTACTTTTGTTGTCGTCTTTTATGTGTGGCAGGGTTGTGGTTTTATTGGAATCAATCCTAGTTTTCCCCTTTTCTAGAGAGTAAAGTCAGTAGTTGACTGATGGAGTCTGACCCAGTCGTCTAATTTGTAATATTTAAATGCTTAGCGTGACATTTGATAGCCACACTGTTGTTGAGAACAGGGGACAAAGGTCAGATAAGAAAGGCTGAGGAGGGAGTTGATCATCCCTTTACGTAAGTGGTTGGAAAAGCCACGCAGAATGTGATTTTTGTTACAAACACTTCAGATGGGTGAAGGAATGAGTCGTTTGGATAAATGAGGCAAGAATGTTCCTGGAACAGCGTGGGACGATCATGGGCCGTGGGCCGAGCGTGGGCCGAGGCCCTGCAGCAGCAGAATGCCCATGCTTGGATGCCCAAACACCAAATTTTACCCTTCCAGTCCCTAATGATCCTTGACTGTAATGATCTTCGGGTCTCTGATGTTTAGTGTGAACTTTGTATTCTACCTCCAAGTCCTCAGATAAAGATCTCAGAGATAGCTTTGGGCTATTTATCTGAAGCTTTATGGCCACAGTGGACATTTTTGTTATTGCAACATACACATTAATGAAGAGTACCTTGACTAACGAATATCCAAAAGGCACAAAACATCCACTCTCTAAACTCAGAAATGGACAGGGCGTTTTGAGTTCCCTGGAAGGATTTGGTTTAAAACAGCTGTATCTTTTAGAAGCACAAATTTATAGCAAACAAAACCAGAAAACTGTGTGACAAAGAAAGTAGCAGGAAATGAGAGTATGTGTGAGAGAAAGCAAGGATGGGTTTAATCTGTAAACAGAAGGGCAGAATTAAGGATGGTAACAGCGAAGGGACAAACTTTATCTCTACCGGGGGATTACTTCTGCCTTCTCTACGTAGTCTATTTGAAACACTTGAACTTCCTCTTTCCCTTTTCCATTTTCCTCTTTACGTTTCGTTTTCTTGAGCCCAGCTGTCACAGTGAAATCTGTCTAAGTCACAATTCATATGGAAAACTGAACTGTGCATTGTAATAAATTGTAATAAAAGACTTCATCGAGCTGAGCTCATCCCTCTTACACAGCCCAGCGCAACCTTCAGTAGTGTTTCCGCACAGCCTGGGACGGTTCCGCATTCTTAGTGTGCTATTGCCCCCTGCTGTTCATGTGGCAGCATTGACTCCAGCAATGAAAGCTTCAGAGCACGCTGTGTTTACAGCTTGCTCTCAGAAAAGTTAAGGAAGATTTGAACAGATCAATTCAGAGGCACCGTATAAAAGAAACGATTAGATGTTTCTGTCTTGTTTTGGGCACTTTTAGGTTTTGTTTTTGTTTTGTTTGTCTTATGAATTCAGTTCCCCTTTCAAGTTTGCGAGGGAAGCAAAACACAAAGGTCAGTAAGGTAGCATAAAAACAGCCAGGAGTAGATTAAAAAAAAAAATAAGGTGGAGGCAATATAAGTGCAAAAGGAGTCAGCAATGTCCATGCAGTAAGGACAAAGCAGTCAGTCCCGTACAACCCTGTCCCCTTTTCTTAGGTGACCGAGCAGAAACACACTTCGTGGAGGATTTTGGGTGGTCCTTTATGAACGTTAGTTTTGCTACTTATATCTGGATTTGGTCACAGATGTTCCTCTAAGCGATTAGAATATGGATTGGGGCCTCTACAGCAGGTCCCCTGCACACAATCCATGGATCTCATTTCCCAAGTGGTTCTTAGACATTCAAGCAGGTCAGGGTCTGTCTCCCGGAAGTCAGCCACTAGCAACTGCGAGGACCTGAGTGAGCTCAGGAGTTGCGTGTTACAGGTTCCAGGCTTTCTCGCCCTGACTTGTGTGGGTTCCTGCAAACCAGCACCCCGTTGGATAAGCAGCATGTACCAGGATCCGCCAAGTGGCCTTTAGCATTTGAGCTGAGCTCACCCTCTTTCTCTGTGAGTCACGTGGTTAGACCAACTCTCCAGCCTTCTACCGGTCTTCTTATGCTGCCAATAACTGAACATTTGTGTTTCGGCCTGTTCACATCCTTATTACATCTGTGTAGAGCACCTAAGAAGGCTCGGTGAGAAATAACAAGTTTGATTCCTTTCTACAGACCCGATGACCGTGAAGCCCATGTTTAAAAGAGAGCTTACGTTTAGGATTTTAGAATACATATCCAGTTTGCCATTGTTATTACTGTGCAGAGTTCACAGTTTTCTGGCACTTGCTTCTGTCTTTTTGGCCGTTTACAACCCAAATGGTTCCCAATTAACTGTCTTACTTAATTTGTAAGTTGCATATCTTAAAAAAAAAAAAAAAGGAAAAAGAAAAACTGTAAGCATTAAATGGTAAAATTTTCATAAGTTAGTGAGCCACAAATCTTCTCTCTAAGCACCCTACAGGATGTAATCTTCAGTTAAAGTTTTATTCTGTTTTTTCCTTCTGAGGTTCAGGGACTCACAGAGAAGGCTGATGCTGCTTCGGAAGGCCCATAGATGGATACAGTTGCAATGGACAATAGTCCGCAGGATCAAAACAAAATTGTGATACCAAGATGCTGAAGATGCTGAAACCCTGTCGTTAAATAACCCCCATGCATAGATATGTATGTACAATGCCCATACATGTAAAATATCCTTTAATTGTGTGAGTATATGCTTGAATGTGTGTGTGTGCACCATATGCATCCATGAAGAGCAGGGTTCAACTGGGTAGTCATGAATCTCTGTGTGGGTACTGGGAATTGAACCTGAGTCTTCTGCAAGAGCAGTAGACACTCTTAACCACTGAACCATCTCTCCAGATCCAGAAAATATTTTAAAAATCATCTTTATGATGCTTCTCTTTAAATAGCATCCCCTCTCAATTCAATTTGTCCCAGGGTTTTAGGTGTTTAAAAATAATTTGTATTCATGAGACCACTTTTTATAATTGATGGAGAGCTGTGCTTATAATCCAGATCTAATTTGTAACTGGAAGGGTCATCTGTTCATCACGTCACATCTATTTCGTATTTACGTGAGTCCTTATGACCATTGGATTAAGTTCAAGGCTAACTTTAAAGCTTACTAATACTGGTGCAAGTTGCATTTGCTCCAATTCCAGGAAATCCCACTTGCAGAACAGATCAGATCTCCGTCATCGGGCCTTTCATACTTTACCTAGGTTTCTTTTGCTCAACTTTTCTCTTGTCATTAATGTTGCTGGCTGGCATGAAGGTGGATCACAGTCCAGGCTTGCTTGTTTGTGTCCTCAGCAGCCAAAAGTACAAGAGCCAGGACTGGGTGAAGAGAGCCTCACATACACAAGCACTGCTCCTCCCAAGGACATCAAGATGCTCTTTGCCTGTTAATGACATATTGCACATTAGCCTGCCTCCTCTTGTAACAAAGCAAAATTCTCTCCTAAAAGCAAGAAACAAAGTGGTCTGGAGAGATGGTCCGGTGGTTAAGAGCACTGGCTGCTCTTCCAGAGAATCTGGGTTCAATTCCCAATTCCCAGCTCGAAACTGTCTGTAATTTAAGTTCCAGTGGATCCTACTCCCTTATAGACATGCATGCATGCCAAACACCAATGCACATAAAAATAAAAAAATAAAAATTACATATATAGTCTATATAATGAGATCTAGGGCAACCAGAGCTACATGAGAGGCTCTCTCAAAACAAAATAAAAAACATCCTGCTTTCTCTCTCCTTCTCTACCTGAGGAGCTGTTCACAGTTGATAGCAGATTGGGGAAAGGAAGAGAGTTTCCTTCAGGAGTGGGATCACTTGTCAGTTCTCTGTTTGAAGGTATGAGTATCAATAATTTGATTCAATAGCTTATTTAAAAAAAAAACAACAAGAAGACATGAAGTGGGGAGGATGTTTGTTGGGGAGGAGTCTAGAGGGAGGAGGGAGTGAGCCATGAGAGATGGATATGATCAAATTATATTATTACATTTAAGAAATTCTTGAACAAATTTTAAAAATTCCGTTGATCTGTGAGGTAGCTCAATAGTTGACATCGTGTCTTAGATATGCAGAGCCCTGGATTTTATCCCCAGTACCGAAAACAAACAAACAAATAAATAGGAAAAACAAATGTCCTCTATTGTTTTGTAGTATCTTTCTTCCAGAATTTGACTGGATGTTGATCCAAGCAGCTTAAGGCAAGAATGAAATGTAATTCAAATCATATATATATATTATATATAATATATAAATCAATACATATATATATATATATATATATATGTGTGTGTGTGTGTGTGTGTGTGTGTGTGTGTTGGGTGATAATTACATCCCCAGATTCCAAGTGAGTGGTGAATATAATTTTGAGAAAACTTATTTTACACTAATCTTAGGATTATCTTTCAGTTCACCTAGTAAAAGAATGAAGCCCTGGGCAGCTGAGAATGGGCCCCCTGGGAAGCCCTTTGAAGCCGTGAAACTCTAGTCTCGCTCTAACTTCTCTGGGATATTGTCCATGTAAATGCACTTTATGGATGCTTTAAGGATAAACCAGTGTTCAGATCACACAACACCTTTTTGTAGCCAGAAGCTTCTCCAGTTCATGAGAATTTTCCTTTCAGCTAAAAGCAAATACAGATTCGCTTTAAAAAAAAAAAATTGCTCTATACCTCACACAGTAAGGTAGGTTGTACACTGGAAAGAGAAACACGTGTAAAGTGTCTAAATATATTAGATATCATATATTTGACTATTTACTTGGATAATTTCATGGATAGTGAATTTGCTTGCTGTCTTAGTTAGGGTTTTACTGCTGTGAACAGACACCATGACCTCTTATAAGGACAACATTTAATTGGGGCTGGCTTACAGGTTCAGAGATTCAGCCCATTATCATCAAGGTGGGAGCATGGCAGCATCTAGGCAGACATGGTGCAGGAGGAGCTGAGAGGTCTACATCTTCATCTGCATGCCTCTAAGAGAAGATGGACTTCCAGGCAGCTAGGACTAGGGCATTAAAGCCCACACCCACAGTGACACACCTATTCCAACAAGGTCACACCTCTAATAGTGTCACTCCCTAGTGCAAGCATATACAAACCATCACACTTGCTTTGATAAAATGTGTTTGTTTTTATGGCAGATGGTAGAAGAATGTCTCGATGGAGATGTTTGGAATCTGGACAAGGGGTCTGTGTGGCTAGCACTGGCCTGCCCCTGGGCAAGTCTTTGCATCTCTACAACAAACCCAATGCATCCCATTAAAAAAAGAGTTTTTTCAGCTCACAGTTGGGGAGGTTGAAAGTCCAAGCTGAAGTGGCTCCATTGTTTTGGCCTCTGTGAACAGCTCCTGATGGCAGGAGCCCTCGCAACTTTAACTGGGTGGAAGAGAGGGAGGAAAAGGAGAGAAAAAGGAGGAGAGAGAGAGAGAGAACATCAGATCCTACAACATCCCACAAGCCCTTTCTAGAACATGCCCAAGCATAACCTAAGGACCTAAGCCCCACATCTTAAAAGTCTATAGCCTGTCCAAGCACCACACCATAAGAACCAAGCCTTTGCATAAGAGGTACTCAGTATCTAAGCCACAGCAGGCTTCATTCATGTGACATTACCAACACCCACCTTGTTAAACGGTTTAACTGCTTGCTAGACACGCCTGGATAGACACGCCTGGGATATAGTCGGCATTCAGTAAACACTTTTGCATGGTTGTAAGCACAACATCTCACTCTTGTCTTGAATAAAGGAGGTTTTAGAGGGATTAGTAATGCTTGTGTAAACAGATGCTTCATATTTTACACTTAATTGCAGCATGTAGCTGTGGTGGTTTGAATATGCTTGGCCCAGGGAATGGCACTATTAGGAGGTGTGTCCTTGATGGGGTAGGTGTGGCCTTGTTGGAGGAAGTGTGTCACTGTGGAAGTGGGCCTTGAGATCCTTCCCCTAGCTGCCTGGAAGCCAGTCTTCTCAATTGCTTTTGAAACAAAATGTAAAACTCTCAGTTTCTCTCCATTGCCATGTTTACCAGGGCCATGATGGTAATGGACAGTAAATCTGTAAGCCGGCCGGCCCCTTCTTTAAACTCACCATCTGGACTAAAGAAAATGAGGGTGGCATAAAGAAGGGAAAGGTTGAATTTCTTTTGATGATCCAAACTCACAGACCCCTTCCTGTGGAAGTCCCGCTTATACCACTTATTCTACATGACCATCGGATGGAATCCTTATTTAGTTGTCATTTTGGGTGACTGTGATGTGAGTTAGGGTTACAAAGAAAAATAAGCTACACCTGCTGAGAAGCCAACATCCCTGCCTGGACACTTCATAATCTCTATACTTACTTGTAGAAGTCGTGACGATTCAAAAGTTGTGTTGGACTGGAGAGATGGCTTAGCAGTTCAGAGCATGTATTTGCTCTACCAGAGACTCAGAGTTCAATTTCCAGTATAACATTGGGTAGTAGCCTGTATCGCCAGCTCCAAGGGATCTTCCTGTCTCTTTGTGTGTGTGTGTGTGTATGTTGTGTGTGTGTGTGTGTGTGTGTGTGTGTGGTCTTTTCCCCTCCCTCCCTCCCTCCCTCCCTCCCCTCCCTCCCTCCCTCCCTCCCTCCCTCCTAATGAAGATATGGCAGCTTCTGTCATGGGCTGGTGCCACCCTCACAAAGGTAAGAGTCACTTGATCTTGGATTTATAACCTCCCCAGCTGTGAGCTGAATAAACTGTTATTGAGTGAGCTGCTTGGGTTTCTGTGATGTAAAGACATCTGTAACTTAAAAAAAACAAACAAACCAAAAAACCCATTAATATTTAAGTTGTTATACTACCAGATATACCAGATATTTTATTTTGTGAAACAAAAATAGCTCAGGCTGACCTAAAACTCAGGATCCTCCCGCTTCAGCCTCCCACGTGCTGGTGGGTACTATACTTTTATATCTATTGATCTAGATTTCTCTTTGTTGGTATACATAAAGTAGAATTATTATTGTCATTACTGTTAAGTAGACAAGTATTTATTATATATTAAGGTGTTGAATATTGTTCTGGTTCTTTTATTTTTCAAGTTAAACAACACTCTATTTTGTTGCTCTCTCTCTGGTGTCTTTACTGTCTTGCTGACTCCCTGCATGCTGGGCAGGTCACCCTTCCATCTGAGCACAAGATTCCCACAGGGAGTTCAGAGCTCCAGGGGTAGAGCTATCATATCACTGCACCATCACCACCTGCCTTCCAGATACTGTCCTTCATATCTGGGTCATAAATGGCATCATTACCATCTGGATCAGTATGTATCATAAAATATCGGCCTTACTGTTACCTATAAGTGCATTCATCTTGCATGTATACTGTATATACAAGTGTCTTTTTAAAGAGCAGATGATTTGGTTAATGCCTTCAGATTCTCTTCATACACTGTTTATAGCACTCAAGTGGGACAATAAGGAGGGCCAACTCTAGAACTTTGCCAGCATCCCAGATTACTGGATTGCTATCTGGAAGCCACTCTAGATTCAGTTAATTACAATGATTTCTGCAATTTCTAATAGCTCGGAAGCAAGTGACTACAGAAGTGTTTTGCATGATCTGTCCGTACAAATGATATCCCTTAACATTTTATCCCTTTTCACAAACCAAGAATAAGGCAGGGAGTTATTTTACATATAATGCTAAGCACTTAGAAGAACCCCATCTTAATATATACGCTTATATTTTATTTCATTTTTGTTTATTTTAGTTGGCTTGCAGGAAACTGTGTACTGCTCACTGTCAGCACCTGGGTGTAGTGGCACTGAGTTGCATAGTACTATAACATGCTGTTATAACCTAGTCACAGTTTCTACGTGTGCACACTGCTTTGATTTGCTCCTTATTGTGGAAAGAAAGGACAAAAGCAAATCTAGTCATTACACAGAAGATGGAAACCAAGAAAAGATTTTACCTTGAAAGATGAGTGTGGGAAAGCAGAATGAATATGAGTTACCTTCTTAGGGCTTCTACAACAAATTACTTCAGCATTTGTGGCTAACTCTGGAACTGAACTACATAGATTTAAATATTAAGAAATAGCAGTAATTTCTCACTGTATACAATAAAGCAGAGATCAATAGAGGACGACCCCTGACATCTTTCTCTGGAATTCTCTGTATGTGTACACCATGTGAGTCCACACGCACACTGCACACTTGCAAAACACACACACACACACACACACACACACACACACACACACACACACACATGAACAGCAACAAGAAAACAAGGCCATAATTTTGAGAGAGAGAAAGGCTTCAGGGGGTGGTAGAACAGAGGAAAGAGAAGGGGAAAATGATATAATTATATTACAATTTTAAGAAGAAATATAATAATGTATTAAAATTTTCTTGTCTGCTTTATAATATAGTTTATCTGTCTGCTTCTACAAGTGCATGGTAATTGAACACTTCCTGACCTATAATTCATTCCTACAAGATGTCAGATAATGTTATGACCTCCCAGGGTACTTATAATCTGCACTACACAATTTAGTAGCTAATTATATTTGCTTTCATATTGTTCATTATTATGTCATTAGGAGGCTGTCCCCTCAGGTAGATTATGTGATCTTAAATGGCAGCGACCGTGTCTTCACACACCTTAGCTAGTGCAACACAGACTGATAGGTAGAGAGGTTCACAGAAAAATCTATTAAGAAATCCTGTCCCAACACGTGTTTTGCAGAGTGTTTTTTATGGCACAGAGGCAATGTTCTCATTTCCCAAAAAGGCTTGTCATCATGGGGAAACCAAGGCATGGGATTGCTTTGACAGGAGAAGTGGTTCCCTTTCTCTTTCCTTTAGTGTTAGACCACAGTAAATGGAGGAGGGAGGCACTGCCCACTGTGCTACCATTATTGTTTTGATGTAGATGACGGTTGGCATTTTCCTCTTCATTTCTTCACTTGGACGAACCATCTGATGGTGTCTGGTCCCTGGAGCCTCACTTGGCTGAGCGGCAAGGCTAAATGGGTTGGCACGCTTTACCTTTCCTTCCTTTTGAGTGAACATGTTTCTCAGGGAATCAGAATCACATGTTCTTGGTTTCTTACACCAGTGGTTCTCAACCTGTGGGTGGCGACCCCCTTGAGGGTCAAATGACCCTTTCACAGGTGTAGACTACAACATAGATAACAGTAGCAAAATTATATATATAGTTATGAAGTCACAATGAATTGATTTTATGGTTGGGGGTCACCACTACTGTACTAAAGGGTCGCAGCATTAGGAAGGTTGAGAACCACTGTCTTTTAGTGTGGTAAAATATTCATAACACAAAATAAAAGTTCCCATCTTAGCCGTTCTTCATCAGAGAGCTGATTTGTTAAGTATATGTATGCAGTTTTACAAATCCATTACCATCCTTGTCTAAAACTGTTATCTCAGTCTGAAACCCTGCATTCATTTGAACCATTTCCTATCACCCCACCCCTAACGTATTCTCCGTCTCTGTGAACTGACTAGTGTAGGAACTTGATATACACTAATCATACAATATTTTCCTTTCTAGTCTAGTTTATTTTAATTGACATGGTGATTGCCAATTATCTGAATGGTGGCAAATGCCAGCATGCAATTGCCCTTTAAGGGATCATGTATAACCTGCCTCTCCTTATAGAAACTATTATTTAACTATTCACCTATAGGTAATAGATGGTGGGTGGTTGTCACCCTTAGCTATTATGTATGATACCAAGTTGAACATTGCTATATACAGAGCCATGATATAATGAACAGCTAGTTAATATTTGCCAAAAAGAGTATATGAATTTGGTCTGGGAGGGGAGAGTGGTGGTTCAGGCATGAGGGAGGGACTGGAGAGTAGGGAATGGGTGTGTGCAGATGTGAGAGCTCACTGTTTTTTCAAAGTATAACTTTTTAAAAATCTAATAAAGTATCTGAAGAGCTCGTCTTGGTGGCATATGTTGGTAATTTAGCACTGGTGAGGCTGAATACAAAAGATCGAGGGAAGCTCTGATGCCAGTTTGAGTTACACAGTTAGACCCTGTCTCAAAAAAAAAAAAAAGTACTCCTAAGACTCAAGGAATCTCTGGAATTTCATAACCTGCATGCGGGCTTGAGCAGTCATCGGGAAAATGTGGCCTGGCAACATTTTTTAGATTAAGACCATGAGCACTGGGATTTAGTAAATATGTCCTGTTTATCCTCAAAATGCTTCCTGTAGCTAATTTCTGCTCTGTCTGGACTCCAAAGTATGCCTCATTGCCGAGCAGCCGGGCTGTGGAACTCACGTTCCGACTGCTTCATTGGACTTAGTGCCTCCTTTCTGGTTTCTCTTATACAATGTGGCTTTGATCCCTGTACATTACTGAACAGAAACTCTGGTGTCTCCCTGTCACACGTGCAGCTGACCCAGGCTGGTTTGTCTCACCCGAGGTCTGCCGTAATGGCATGAGCTTACGTAATGGCTACTCTTGCTTACATCAATTCTGCCCTGTACAGATACTTTTTGTTATTCTCTGAACAAATCACAGTTTTCTTGACTTTTCTTGTGGCTGTTTACTCCACTCTATGAAAACAGTTTCATGCTGCTTCAACAACATCTCAGTCAAATCTTCTCTTAAAACAATGTGTTTGCAAAGGGTTGCTTGCTCGCGTGAATTTCTGTGTACTTACTGTAGGGATGTTCATGCTAAATATGAGAACACATGATTGCAATGACTAATAGGTTTTGAGCCCTGTAGCTAAAGTGCTTTACATGTGTTGTTTCCTTTTCTCTCTGAAACAGATTCACATGCTGTACTATGTTATGTGTAACCTAGGTGCTGGAGTTCTGACTTTGATGGGCAACTTGTTTTAAATCATACAGCTGTTAAGTAAGAGATCGAAGTCTGTACACCAAGCTTCTGATGAAATGTCATTGAATGCATATATTTATTGTCTTGATTAGATTATAGGTCAATGAAAGAAGACTAATAGTGCTGTTCTCAGATTTTCCCTGGGGAACTGAACTGTCCATGAGAGTCAATGCACGGTTGAGTATGATTCTGAGGCAGTTCTCCGAATGATAGCCTCAACTAAACTGCACTTATGTGTAGTGTTTGGCTCCCTAGCAACACTCTTGCTTGAAGTCTCCAAACTCAATAATATTTTGCACATAGGCTCAGTATATATGTCAACCTTCTGATGCTAAAACACCCTGGTTTAAAAATATCAACACAAAGGGAGGCAGGTTTGTTTTGACTCTTGGTATTAGATGTTTCAGTCCATTGTTAGCTGAAACCATTGAGCTTGGGCTTGTGGAAAGACTGTGCACCACAGCCAGGAGTGTGGAGTAGAGCAAAGCAGCTCAGGCCAGAGAGAATTCATTGACAATGAGAAAATAAGCAGAAGAGATGCAAACTTCTCAAGGGCCTACCCTCAGTGGCTTTCTTCCTTCTATTAGACCTACCTCCACTCCCTCCCAATACCGCCACAGCTCTTGGCTTGTGAATCTTTTGGGTGACCATTAAGTCCAAAACCACAGCACTCATTAAACACTAAGTGAATTAGTTGTACCTGTGAATATTATCTATTCTAAAGGTTGCAAAATGTGTTGGGCAATATGTAAGTTCAATGAAGTTGAATAGAATATGTTCTCAGTGAGGAAACATGGCAATATTAGTGAAAATTGTTACAGTGAATTATTCTGTAACATAACTTGCATGAAACAGCGGTATTTGTAGCTGGAATCCATATGCAAGAGTGACAAGTCCGAAGAGCTTGAGTAGATTTTCTTTGTATACAATTTGTGAGCAGATGCAGCTTAAGATTTTAGACAACACTCTTTATAATGAATAATTTATTTGCCTTACTATGTTTTGAAGATGACATTGTGATTAATCATTGAGCTATCCAAATACTTTGGTACTTAAAAATCAACATCACAGAGAGTAGTTACTAAAGTATTGGTCATTGAAAAAGGTAACTCTATGTGAAAGACAGAAGTTGATTCTGTGTATTTAATTATTTGTGATTACTTAAACCAGAGCAAAACAAAACAGAATAGCTGAGCTCACCACCTAGTGGTGACAGCCCTGAAAAAAATCTCCCCAGAGTTTTTGTCTGAGAACTCAAGAACATGTCTCAAATAGTTCGTGTAAGTTGATACAGAAGTACCTGGCACAATGCACTATTGCCTGTAGTGAGCATGCAGTATATATTTCTAATTTTTTCACATCAATGGGATTTGTTATTCTAAAGCAACAGTTGTAATCGTTTCTCCCTCAAGACGAAATGCTACATATTGCTCTGACCTTATAACACATTTCCACATACTTGCTATAGTATGTGCGTGGGTGCTTGTACAATAGCTGTGACTTCACTTCCTCCTATTCTGGAAGGGTGTACACATGTACATGAGAACACATTGTTGGACATGTGACATCATTAACAGACCAACAATAACAATATTAATATAATTAAAGTGAAGATGGTTGTCTGTGTCAAGTAGACTGGAGAGCCACTAACCACCCCCAACACATCTCACCACAGGATCATCTCAACAAAGCACATGTAGGAATGACACACTAGCATTCTTTATGAGCTTGGCCATTTCCCTAGCAGATCAAAGTGTGGAAAGACTCATGGGTGTTTCAGAATCATAATGAAGATGCCAAAAGCCACACTAGAGAAAAGAAATGGAATTTATTCACTACTAAAATCTGAAATTATGAGAAAATGAGGTAAATGTGTAAAATTGGTTGAGAACTACTGCTTTATAGGGTCAGATACTGAAGCTTCTGGAAGCCATGAGTTATTAAAGAATACTAGGATGCCAGTGTCAGGTTTAGGATACTTCCTTATGAGCTGTTGGTCATGGAGGCCTCCAGGAGCCCCCAAACAGTACCTAGGCCCTTTGGGGAACTTACTACTCTGTTTTAGCTTAATGGTCATGATACCAAGATGCTTTCAAAATATCTTGGTTTTTATCCATAGCACATTCTCTATGATCTACCTCTTCTAACTAGGCCCCACCTCCTAAATGATCTGTTCAGCCATGAATTCATCAGTGAATTAACCCATTGATGAGGTTAGAGCCTCTATAATCCAATTACCTCTGAATCCTATTTCAGTGATGACCAAGTTTTCAACACATCAGTCTTTTGAAACATTTTGTATATCAACTACAAGAAATAATAAAACAGGCTGGGTGTGGTGGTGCAGGCTTTTAATCACAGCATGTGGGAGGCAGAGGCACCGGCATCTCTGAGTTTGAGGCTACCCTCATCTACACAGAGACTGCCAGGACAAACAGGAATACATAGACACATTCTGTCTCACCCAAACCCAAACCAAACCAAAACAAGAGTAATAAAAATAAAAGATTAAAATCTCTTCATCATTTTGCATGTTTACCACATACATACCTAGTTCCCGCACGGGCTAAAAGAGTATCAGACCCTTAGGGATCTGAAGTTACAGACAGTTGTGAGTCACCATGTGGGCTTGAACCTGCATTCTATGCAAGAACAGCAAGTGCTCTTAACCACTCTCTTCCCTCCACAAATAATTTAAGACAAAACGTGAGGGTAAGTAAGGGAAAGGAAAAATATACTCTCATCTTGTTCTATTGGATGAAACTCTGGCACCCAGGAAAGCTACATTTCCAATTAATTCTGTGGTAGCATAGTCTACTCCTGTCAGCCTTCCTCTAGTTAATCAAAAGAATACAAGTCACTAAATATTTTTTAAGGATGCCTTTTATTTTAGTTGTAACCTAATAGTACTCAGATATAATAAAATCGATATATGAGATCATTAGTTATAACCTTGTGCAGCCATCTTTACTATAAAATGGTCCCTCTTATTAATACAATTTGAATAATTACATCAGTTGGTCAAATAATACCATCTAGTTCTTCAACAAAAGTAAACAAAATAAACAAAAATAAATGTCACCTACATTTTATTGATCAGAGACTGATTTAAGCACTGAAAACACAGAGCTGCATGAATCTGGCCCCTCACAAATTTTAACAGTAGGTGGAAAGGACGAGCAATGAATCTGCAGATTATGTAATGAGGTAGCAGCGTATCCCAAAGCTGGATGCTCCCCAGAGAAGCTTGAAGAGGAACGGCATCTGGGAGAATTGTGCTTTCCTGGTAACTTGATTGGATTGGGAAACACCTAGGAGATTTCTAAAACACACATTTAAGAGAGTCTACTAGGGCAGTTCCAGAGAGAACTGGCCATAACTGGGAGTGGACCTACTGTGAATGTGGATAGAATTGTCCAACAAGCTGAAGGCTCAACTCTACATTCTCACTTCTTTGTAGTTGTTCCAAGGTGCCAGCTCTGGTCTACTTTGCTCTCAAACTGCCATGCTATTTTGTCCCACCACAGGCTCCTAGACTCCCAGTAATGAGCAGCAAGCCACAGACTGAAACCTCTGAACACAAGGACCCTCAAATAAATCTTTTTCTCCTTTAAACTGTTTCTGTCAGGTGTCTGTCACCATGATGAAAAATCTTATTAGCCCAGCATAGAGGTGGCTTGGGTCAATAGCTGCTTGTCTTTGGTGTGTTTTTGTGAATTTTGGTGTCAGCAGTAAAATGACTTAGGGACATGGTCTGGAGGGTGGTCAACTGCTCTTGGCTTGCCTGATTCTTACTCAGTTTCAGTCCTGATTTTGAACCTTCAAGTCCCTATTCTCGGAGCCCTCAAATGCCTGGGAAAACTGAGCACCGATAGTTCATATCAGAAAAGCATGCTTGAAGTTTTTGATGTGATTAAGTTGCCCAGAAGGAATGTCAGTAATAAGACTACTGGTGTTCTATATTTTGAAACTGTACTTCAGTTTATTTTTCTTTACTTTTACATACTGTATGCATGCACTGTTTATTGTACACATACACATATAATGGAGTATTTTCATTCATAATGGAGTCAGCCATTAGGAAGATGTATCATTTGCAGGAAGATGGATAGAATTGGAGATCTTCTAGGGTAAACAGGCAAGGCTCAGAAAAACAAATACTATGTTTTTCTCAAATGTAAATCTAGACTTGACATGAAAAGACTTGAAAGAAGACCGAGGGCTATTTGGAAAGAGGGAGGGAACCAGTAGGAGGGGAAGGAGAAACTAATAGGATGTGAATGTGAACAACATGCATTATTATATATAAATGATGTAAATATATATATATATTTATATATATATTTATATTTATATATATATAGCGAATGCAATAAGAAACTCATTTAATAAAATAAATATATGATAACATTATAAATACTAAAGGTTGCATTATAGAAACACCTTTGGGTTTCTATAATATACTTTGTGTGTTAGTCAGTATCAGAAATATGGTATATTTGTAGGGGACTGGATTTTGCTTTTCAAAGAAATTTTCTCCCAAATCATCATATGCAAGTATGCTACAGCCAGAGTTTTACGCAAGCCTCAGCTATGTGTCTCAGCAGTGCCTTGGTGGCCTTGGCTGTGAGCCTCAGTTGTGCCTCTGTCAAGTCTGGAGCAGTGGAAAGGCTTTGTAGTGAGGCAATTGCACTTTCAGTCCCTAGTCACAGAGCTGGAGATGATAACACCCCAGTAATGGATTCTTCATTTATAAAATATGAGTAACCACAGCTACCTGGTGGGGTTATTGAAGGATGGGAGCATATTGTTAGTAACAAGTGCACAACAGATGTTTATTTTATTTCTCTAAGCAGTGTTTCCTAAGTGTTCTACTGTTCTTAAATCAAAGAGACCAGGTTCTGATTGGGATGCAGATGAGAAAGATGCACTTTACAGTAGAGTATCCAAAAGTCTGAATATAAGCATGCAGATATACAAGCATGTAGACAGTTGTATAATCTCTGTCCGTATCCCTGTGTTGGTGGCTTGGCCAAGGTTTCTGTTGCTGTGGTCAAACATCATGACCAAGGCAATTTGGGGACGAAAAGCTTTATTCAGTTTACACTTCCAGATGACAGTCCATCGCGGAGGGAAGTCAAGGCAGGCACTCAAACAGAGCAGGAATCTGGAAGCAGGAGCTGATGCAGAGCCATGGAGAGAATGCTGGAGGAGACATCTGCCTGGTTCAGTTCATGCTTCCAGGAAATATCCTCACAGACCTATCTCCCAGTTGATTCCAGATTCAATCAAAGTGACAGTCAATATTATTCCTCACAATTCCCAAGGGTGTTTGACATATTGCAGCTCAAACTTATAATCTAATCTAGGTGTGAGGGTGTCTTGAGGTAGAAACTGACTCTAACCATCCAATCTACACTGTCTAATGATAGGTTCTATTTTAATAAAGCAAAACCATAAGTTCATAAACAACTGTGTATGGATTGCTAGTGTGTGTGTGTGTGTGTGGTACCTCCAACATGGTTAATTTTAGATTAAAAAACAAAATTTAAATAAAAAATAAGCAAAGTTTTACATTTATTCAGTGTGTGTTTGTACACATGCCTGTGTGGCACGCAGCAGTCAGGGGATAACTTCCTGGAGTAGGTTCTCCCCACTTCTACCTTGTTGGTTTTAGAGACTGAATCATGGTGTCAGGCTTGGCAGCAAGTGTTTTTACCCTCTAAACCTCTGTCTAGTTCTAAAAATTCAAAATCCACAAGTGTGTACAAAGACAATGCTTAATAGTTATAACAACGTGTACCATAAATATTACTGCAAGAAGTAATGACAGAGCACAAAAGAAGATGGATGTAAGGAAAAGAGCAAAGTGCAGTTGCAGGCATGTTCAGTCCCCTCCCCCCTCTGCCCCATGGTGAGCACATGTCACAGAATGAATTTTGCTCTGTCAATTTGTACATGAGAATTTTGTGGTGCAGTGTCAAACATCAGGACATTACACTGCATCTGAAAAGAATGTAAACATGAGATTAACTGGATCAGGGGCTGGACTGATAAGTACCACTGTTTAATGACAAGTCCTTGTGGTATTATCCTGCATCCTCACATGGGGATATGTACCCCTACCCAGCCCACAGGTTTTAGCTATGAGAGAAAGGTCAGTTTGTATTTCACAGGCTGAACTTCAAATATCCCCATTTTTATTTGTCTATAGGGCTAAAAGCAGTGGCCATCCCAAACACAGACATTAATGTCAAAATACCTAGTTGAGTCCAATACGTATATGCTGCTGTGTGTGCACCCAGTGTGTGTAGAGTGCTATGGTGGGCCTAAAGAAGGAGCATGGTAGTAAGCAAGGAATGAACAAGCAAACGAGCAAATAGCTGGCATAGTTTTTGTCCTCTAAGAGTTGAGAGTTTTGCTGAAGAGGCACAATTTTATCAAAAATAAATAAATAAATGAAAGGCAATTTAATAGAGACAGTTTAAACGTCAGTTTTGGAAACTTTTTTTTTTTTGGTTGTTATTCCAGAATTTAAAAAGAAAGTAGGACCAGAGCCAAAGCAGGCAGTTTTGAAGTGACGTCCTTAAACTTTAGAAGTTTCCTTGGAGCAGCAAAAACATTCCAGGAAGTAAAGCGGTTATAAATAGTTTCAGATCATTGTGGAAATGTACTGGGAAACTGGCAGAAAATGAATCAGTTGGGCTTTCCACAAAGACCCACCTAAGAAAGATCCCAAAGCAAGGTGTCAGGGAGCTGTCTGGGATGATGTGTCTAGGGCCAGTGATGACATAGTTCTAGGCATGAGAAAGACTCAATCTGAAGTGCTCTCAGGCTGGATCAACTCTAAGGAAGGACAGCATGTTTTCCTAACAGAAGAAGAACGGTTTTGGAAGACACCATTTCTAGCAAGGCAGGCGTCCTCTCACAAGCACTGAAAGTGTTTCTACCTGGGGTAAGGGCTTGAGCATTGGGAAGCACATATAATGAGCACCATTACATTTTTTAAAAGTAAACAAAGGCATCTCTGGGGAAATTTCCAGTCTTTTATACATTCCTGTCGCCAATATATAGCACTGTGAGGTTTGGTGAGTTTCATGGAAGAACTGTGATGCCCAGTTTAAACAGGAAGTCCTCATAAAGCATGTCATAGAGATTTTAGTACGATGCAAATGGCTTCCTTTGTGTCTTTCATTTTATGTGTATGGGTTGTTTTTCCTGTACACATGTCTGCGCATCACGTGTATGCAGTGAACTAGAATTAAGGACGGTTGTTAGCTGACAAGTGAGAGCTGGGAATTGAACCCCTGTCCTCTGCAGGAGCAGTCAGCATCTATGTTTACACCCAGCTAGCATTTCTCCAGCTTTAACCCTTCTGTCCCTCATCTGTCCTTTGTATTTCTGAAGATGATGGGAAAACTACAGAACTCCAGGAGGGGGTGTGGAAAAGGGCAGAGAGAACCGTGGTTTTCCTGGGCTCTGAGCTCTTCCAGACAGAAGACCTAAGACATACATTCCTTGGGAAATGCTGGGATGTTATTAAGGCTGAAATAATTAAAACAAAACAAAAGCAGAACTTCCTTTTGAAGTATCTTTTGAGCATTGATAAAAAAATATCAGACTAGTGATATGATGGGCAACTTATCAGTTCTGACTTCTAGGGAAAGTTTAGGTCAAAGAAAACCTCTTGAAAAGAGGGGAACTGAAGTTCTGAGATTTTCTTTTCCAAGGTCGAAAGGGCAAAATAGTTTGCAGCTCCCGAGAGCTTGTGATTTCCTTCCTGCTTCTTTCCATCTCTTATCAACCTTGCATTCCACCGCTTTGCCATTAACATTAACGGGCTTCCTCCCCACACTTCTGCAGTAGGTGCTTTTCTATTCAATTTTGTGGCGGATCTGGGGATCTGGCAATAGCTCTTGCACTTGTGTGACAGCTTTTAAATTCCATCGTTTTGAGCAGCTGCAGTCAGGCTGACATGAGTCAGTGGGAGGGGCTTAGAGGAACCCGCTCGTCCTCCAGGGAGCAGTAACCTTTTGACAGTCTCACAAACAGAAGATTTTAAGCCCAGTTAACTCCAAAAGCTTGCTCTGTACATGCAAAAGCAACTGCAGTTTTCCCAAGGTCTACTGTTTTTTTTTTTTTTCTTTTTTTCTCTTGGTCCCCAGAAAGAATCAAGTTTCTGCCTATAGCGAGAGACACATTCTTCAAGGATTAACTGTGACCTCATAGCTAAAGTGGATACAAAATAAAATCTGGAGACAGCTGGAAAGTGATAAAGGGTGGCAGGGAGACATTTGGGAGTGCGAACATGCCAAGGTCTAACTTTTGTAGGCTTGCCTACAGCCTAAACAGGGAAGGCAAGTTATTATTTTTCTTCTCTTCTTCTATTCTTACTGTATTCACATAGGTGATTTTCAAAGTGTGGGCTCCTTTCCTAGGACCTTAAGGGTCCTAGATGGCGTGTGAGAGGGTTGGCATCTTCACCTCAGGCTCCTTCAGCAATGTCAGTGAGCAGGCAGTGCCATCCTCTGAGGCCACCACATTGAGTACCTAACTGCTGATATTTGACCCTACAAGAAGGTCAATCTGATCAATCTATTATTAAGAGGAAAACAAAGATAAAAAAAATGGGTCGTGGGCCCCTTCAGGAAACTAGAAAATGACCCCTCATTTCTCTATTTCCGTGCATTGTTCTTCCCAGTGTAGCCTTTTCCTATTCTTTGTTGCAGATGATAAAATGAAAAGGGTGAAGACGAGGGAGCCCGTCTGTGAGGGAGCCCTGTCTGTGAGGAATGAGTCCCAGAGGAAGGGGGATCCATTGATTCTTCTGATGAATTAAAATTTAGATGCTGTTTTTTTTTTTTTCTTATAATTTGCAAAGATAAAATAGTGTCACAATCAAGACACTCTTTATACAGAAAAAAGGCAATTAAAGAGTTATCATAGCATAAATGCAAGCGATAGCCAGAGGTCAGTTGGAGACTCGGACGGACAATCCCCACGACACTGCAAAATTTCACTTTGTGACTCACCAGGCCAGGTGAGATTAAAAGTTGTAAAGAATAGAAAACTTCTAAGGTATACAGAAAAATAAGTAGCTAGACAATCATTTAAGACAGAGGTTCTCAACCTGTGGGATGTGACCCCCACTGGAATCTCATATCAGATATTCTGCATATCAGATATTTACCTTACAATAATAGCAGGATTATGGTTCGGGGTCACCACAGTTGAGGGACTGCATAAATCTGCAGCTTAGGAAGCTTGAGAACCACTACCCTAAGGGGTCTCAGATATTGGCCAGGGAGTTAGACATCAGATCCAAAAGGAGATAGGGTAATCAGAGGGAAGGTAACCAGTGGGGGGGGAACCCCCAGTCTCCCCATGGGAGCAGCCTTGCATCAGCACTCCTCCCTCCTGCTCTCAGATCTGCTCAACACCCACCAGTGCTGCTCTGCTCAACTCTTGAGGGATTCCCTTCTCTCTTAAGATCTCAGGACTAGAAAAGAGCATTAAGTGGTTGAATCCTGACCACGTATCTTTGTCTAAACCTCTAGGGATGTACTCATGGTGAAGAAATGGTTAGCGAGACATTGGAGGTGGCATTTTCATTCCAACTTAATCTTAACCTTCTATTTACCCTCAAGATGGCAAGATGATCCAATCCTCCAAATCCATTGGAGATATTTCCCTCTCTCCCATGTACTTTAGTCGTTCTTCATGTATGGATCTTAAGGTATTATCGATCTAATTTCTGCACCTGACTGGATTTATGGGGATAAGAGATAGATAGATGTGTTGTTTCTACTGTCTTTACCTATATGTCTGATATGTAACAAATATATTATATGATATTATAATTTATTATATTTGTTCATTATATAATATTTATATTATAATTATATCATATTTATTCATTATACAGTATATTATACAGAGAAGCTAGTATAGAGAAGATTAGCATAATGATAATAAAGAGAATAGGAGCACAGCATTGATAGAACATGTTACATCTTGTCCATTTTCTCATTTCGTCTGTATGACAATCCTGTTGCTTCTGTTCTTCATTATTTGCATGAGAAACTAAGGTTCAGCTTAAAGAGGTGTCCTAGTTCATATCAGGGAAGTAGACAGGGAGGGGATTCCAGCCAGGGCAACAGAGGCCAGTCTGATCCTCAGAACTGTACTGCCCCCTGGAGGAGGATCAGAGAGAGCAGGAAAGGAACCCAGTCTCTGAGAGATTGCAAGTTTGTTTCTTATTTTGTTTTCTCAGACACTCAGCCCAAGTAAGGTACTTATTTGGTGGTTGATTTGACTAAGGGAGAATTTTATGTTGACTCATAAAAATTAAATCTTTTTTTGGATTTAATATTTTTCTGAAGGGGCGATATTTCACAATAAGCTTTCCTCACTGTTCTTAGTGATGTGTATGCTTTTTAATGTAAATAAATAGAAGCAATATGGATAAATCTGCAAAAATATATCCAAAGAAGAGTAGTTGTGTCTTACATAAAAAATATGTACTTTTTCCTATTTGACTAACAAAAGTCATAAAATGGATCTTTCAAGTTCACTCTAATCTTTAATAATTTTAAGTATTCTCTTCTTTTCACCAAAAGTGTGTTATTAGTATTTCTGATTTGAAAAAAAAAAAATTGTTTAAACCTGAGTAAGCTTTATGCAAAAGAGCAGTGATCTACATATTTTTATTGGCATAGTGTATAAATTTTGTTTTTTGTATACTATTTATCCATGTATGTGTATGTGTGTGTGTGTGTGTGTGTGTGAGTGTGTGTGTGCATGCAAAGTACAGCTTGCATGTAGGACTCAAAGGATGACTTGCAGTAATCAATCTTTTCTTTTACCATGTGAGTTCCAGGAACCGAAGTCTTAGAGGGAAGTACCTTCAATCCTCCGTCATTCTGCCACTTTGGGGCCATGATATTTATTTATTTATTTATTTATTTATTTATTTTATTTATGTATGTGACAGGGCTTTTGTCTATAACCAAAGTGGCTTTAAACTGGTGAGAATATTAAGAACTTTATTTAGTGTGTTTTGCCTTCATTGATGTATTTACACTTGTGAACTCAGTCCCCACAGAGGCCAGAAGATGGTGTTCGATCTTCTGAAACTGGATTTAGAGATGGTTGTGAGCCATGATGTAGGTGCTGGAAATCCAACCTCACCCGGTGCTCTAAACTGCTGCGCCATCTCTCCAGCTCCCACAGACTTATGCAAATTTTAAAATTGAAGTGTACCAGAGACAGAGCCATACTTTCTGGTAAAAACATGGTTTAGAGAAATATTTCTATGAAATGATAAAAAGTCAGACTCTCACATAATATGAAGATACTGTCTCGTTTTAGTGAGCACGGAAGGCAGCTTAGTTCCAGGCATGGCCAAAGCAGCCAGAATATTTCAGAGGACAGAAGGGAGTGAATTTAGAGCCAGTCTGAATTCAAAGTGGCTTTACCTTTGTGTAATAGTTTACTGAAGTGAAGATTCTGAAGATGTGTTTCGTACCACTCTATTCCAAATGCTTTAAGCAGTGTCACAGAAACATATAGAACTCATATCTGTAATTAAATATTTTAAATAAATGTGTTTATTATTGGCCTATGTTGTGTGTGTATGTGTGTCTTTATAAAGTTATAAACTGCTTGTTTGCATACTTGCAAGGTGGTCTAAGAGGAGGAGGATTTGAACTTTAGTGAGCTGGTGAGAAAGAGTTTATAGATTATGAAGATTGAATCTATTTGTCATAGAGGAACAGGAATGAGACGACAAAATGGAAGTCTTAAAGAGACAGGAGGCTTGTCTTTGAGGCCTTTAGTTAATTGAAGAAAGGGTGGATTGAGAAAGATTGGGTTGCTGGAGGGACAGAGAGGGGTGGAAGTAAGTGAAGTGAGAGGTGAGAAGTACAGATGAACACTCCCACCTTGACAGTGAGAGACTTCTCAGAGAGGACAGGGGACAGTGGCTGGAGTGAATGACAGTTGGTATACCCTTCACCTTGAGCACGTCGAAAATGGGAGAGTTTCATCTTGGAAGTTAAAGTTATTAAAGGCTTTGGGAATGTGTCCAAGAGGCCAGCAAAATTGCAGGGAAGTGCATGAATGAGCAAGTTGCCTTGGAAGAGGATGCTGAGGCCTGTGGGGACAATGGCATGCCAGTAGCAGAGTTTATAATGTCCACTCTTCCAGGCCACTAAACTAAGAGAAGTGTGGGGGAGGGGATGGAAAAACCTCCTTTGGAGAGAGAAAGGGAGTGAGCATCGAATAGAAAAACAGATTTTCTGTACAAACAGTGGAAAGACTATTTTGATTCTTTAACAATTAACGCCACACTCCGAACAAGAGAAATGTCACACCGGCTACTGGGAATCTAGGGCCATCATGAGATGTATATGGGCTGTAAGTACAACTGGGATTGGCTTCAACACCCATGCCATTGTCACCTGACTTAGGGCCCTACAAAGCTGCTCAACTTAGCCGAGCCTCATTTTTTTCTGATACTAAATAAGAATTCTAATAACTTACTTTATACAGACTTCTTATAAGGATAAAATATGATGTCTACTATAATGCTGTAGGGGTTTGAATGTGCTTGGCCCAGGGATTGACAGTATTAGGAAGTATGGTCTTCTTGGATTAAGAGTGGCCTTGTTAGCAGAAGTGTGTCATTATGGGAGTGGGCTTTAAGATCCTAATCCTAGTTTCTTGGAGGCCAGTATTCTGCTAGCAGCCTTCAGATGAAGATGTAGAACTCTCCGCTCCTCCTGCACCATGCTGCCTGGACACTACCATGTTCTTACCTTGATGATAATGGACTGAAACTCTGAACCTGTAAGTCAGTCCCAGTTAAATGTTGTTCTTATAAAAGTTGCCTTGGTCATGGTGTCTGTTCACTGCAGTAAAACCCTAAGCAAGACAAAGGTCTTCTATGTTGATAAGTAGTTGCCATTACAAAGATATCGTCTTGATGTGTTTTAACTTGCCGCAGTGTCGGTTAACTGGGTCAATTGTAATTAAAGAACAATCAGCACAAGATTCCAGGAAGAAAGAACGTCTAAGTTTTAAATTGTGCACTAGTCAGAGTAACACGACAAAATCTTTTGCCATCTCATTATGTCTACCCAAGACAGAAATCATCCTTTAAGCCAGTGTATCTACTCTGTGTAACTTATCCTCTCCACTGTTCACTTACTGGTACCTTCTCATTTATCATACCAGGTGCTGTGGTATCTCAGAGCTCATACATAGAGTTTGCTACCATTTAAGGTTTTGGGCACCTACAATGGGTCTCTGCACACATCTATCGATAAAGTGTGTGTGTGTATGTGTGTCTACTGTATCATTCTTGTTATTTCGGCTTCTGGTCTCATCATAGACCTAAATTTCTTTTCTTTATTAATTTATTCCCTTTCTAACCCAATGACAGCTTCTCCTCCCTTGTTTCTTCCAAGTCCCTCCCTCTCATCTCCTGCTGGCATTCCCTGTCATGGTGTGCTGTCCCCAGAAATCTCTGACTTTCCCTTCTTGTCAGAAGAGGTGGGCTCCAGCCTTGGCATGTAAGTTGTAGTAAGACTAGGGCATCTTCTTCTATTGAGGCCATATAAGGCAGCCCAGTTAGAGAAAAGGGATCCAAAGGCAGGCAATGTTGTTAAAGACAGGCCCTGTTCCTCCTTTACAAGTCCCACATGAAGACCCAGCTGCACAACTATTACTTATGTGCAGAGGGTAGATCCATCCTATGCCTGCTCTCTTGTTGGCAGTTCAGTCTCTGTGAGCCCCTGTGGACCTAGCTTAGTTAATTCTGTGGGTTTTCTTGTTGAGTCCATGATCACTCTGGCTCCTTCAATTCTTCCTCCCTCTCTTCCACAGGATGCCCCAAACTCTACTTAATGTTTGTCTTTGGGTCTCTGCATCTGTTTCCATCAGTTTCTGAGTGAAGCCTCTCTGATGATAGTTATGCTAGGCTCCTGTCTGTAATATAGGAGAATATCATTAGTAGTGTCAGGGTGGGTTCCCTCTCATGGCATGGGTCTCAAGCTGGGTCAGTCAACTGGAAGAATTTGAGGGAAGTTGGCCTTTCATGTTGGCAGGACAAATTGTGAGTCTAGGGTTTTGTGGCTGGGCAGTGTCCCAATCCTTCTATTTGAAGTCTTGTCTGATTACAGGAGAGGACCTGTTCAGGCTTCATAACCTTCATCGATAGGAGTCTTAGCAAGGGTCAACTTCATAGAATCCTGAGAGTTTCCATTGTCCTAGGTTTTCAGATTGCCTCAGAGATGCCCCACCCAATCTTGTTGTCTCTCCCAGTATTCTCTCCATCTCATCCTTCCTGTTCCCATCGCCCCCCTTCCCTACCCAGTTCCCTCCTTCCATTCACCCCTGATGTCTAATATATTTCCCCTTCTCTGTGTGACTCAAACATCCCCTCTTGGGCCCTCTTGTTGCTTAGCTTTGTTGGGTCCGAGATTTGTAGCATGGTTATCATGTACCTTATGACTAATGTCCACTTACAAGTGAGTACATACCATGTTTGTCTTTTAGTTCCATCCATTTGCCTGCAGATACAAATTGTTATTGTTTTTAATGGCTGGTTAATACTCAAATGTGCAAATGTACCACCCTTTCTTGGATAGATATAATTTTCAATAAATGGAAGAAAACCCGAGGCTAAATACTTTCTGATAATCATATGTGATAATCACAGTTGAAACTGTGGCCCCAAGCTAATGTTTAGTGAGACAACCAGGCCAGGAAAAATATTTCACTAATGAAAATAAAAAAGTTTGAACATATGTGAGGTGTATTAGCACACTGAAGTATAGTTGGGACGTGAGACCTAGTATTTCATTGTACTAGAACACATTATACTAGAAGAAGCAGCTTTGTCTTAAGGGAGAGATATGTGTTGTCTGGGCTTCAGTGCTTTTATTGGAATACTACATAGTCCCAACCTACTGAGCTGTTGTAAAGATTGTATGAGCTAAGTGAAGGTTCTTTGGCAGCTGGGGAAGGGGTGCATATGGAGGTCATTATGCTTGTGAGTATTTCTGAGCCAGATTTTTGGTGGTTGCTATTTGCATTATCCCAATAAGATGTAGAGAAAATAATGAACTATTGTCCACAGGAAAGAGAAAAAAGATGAAAATATTTTCACTAGAAACTTTTGTGGGTCATAACAGCAGTAGAAAAATTTTGTAGCTCTGGGGAGAGACTTGTATCATATCATCTAGACAGCCACTAGGAAACATCTTTCTTAGTAAACAGTGCCATAACACCATGAGACATGACATTTTTCTAAGAGAATCGTGTTTTTTTGAAGGTGGGAAAACCAAAGGAAACCCCAAAATGACCTATTTCAGTTGGTTTGTTGAAAGAATGTAAGAAAATAGGGATCTTTCCAGCATTTCAAAAACCAGTTAATTGAATTTCTCTTAAAATGCAGCCCTGTATTCACAGTACCCTGTCTCTGTCTCTTTAGGTCTTAGATAGCAGATGCCCAGCTCAATGTCCACTTACCTGCTCTTATTCATTTTCAGACTCTTATGGCCTTTCTCTCCAACTGACTGGCCATTTTTAATATATTCTGCTTCTCCCCTCTCCCTGCCGGCTGTCTAGTTGGAGCAGAAGGTTCTGCTCACAGATCTCTGCTTTCTATTTCATTTGGCCTCCAAATGATTGGTTACATTTAAGTGTTTTTTATTTTGATTTAATAAAGCTAAACTGTGGCGATAATCACTGAAAGTGCGTAAGTGGTAAAGACTCAGCCCCCAGAAAATACGTCACTGAGTCCACTGAGGCCCGATGGGAAGGACAGATTCCCACCAGTCAGCAACTCCGCTGATGTGCAAGTCTTCAGGAGCTTAATCTCTCCAGACCGTATGTCTTCTTGCTACCTCTGCCCATTATGAAAGCCAGAGTGTTTGAAACTGGGAATGGAACCTGGAACAGTCACTTTGGAAACCAGTTCCTCAGAAAACTAAAAATAGAACTACCATAGGACCCAAGTATACTACTCTTTGGCTTATAGCCAACGGACTCTAAGTCAACAGTATCACAAAGACAGCTACACATCCATGTTGTAACATTATGATTTACAAAATCTAGGAAGTAGAAGCATTCTAGATGTCCACGGACAGCTGAATAGATAGATTAAACAAATGTGTTACATGTACACAATGGAATTTTATTCAGCAATGGAGAAAAATGGATAGAGCCAGAAATCATTGTTAAGAAAAGTAACTAGACTCAGAAAGATAAATACCATATGTTTTCTCTCATATGTGGGATCTAGATTTACATTTATATCAACAAGCATGTGTGTGTGTGTGTGTGTGTGTATGTATTCTGTGTATCTGTGTGTGTGTCTATGTGTGTATCTGTGTATTTGTGTGTGTGTGTCTATGTATGTGTATCTGTGTATCTGTGTGTGTGTCTATGTGTGTGTATCTGCGTATCTGTGTGTGTGTGTCGTGTCTGTGTATGATGAAGGTATAACAAGGACCATGAGAAGAGGATGAATAGATATTATGGGAGAATGGGGAAAATGAAGGTAATCGAATACACGTGATCTAAAATGGTTTTGATGATGGTCGGGGGATACTGGGAAGGGGGGATGAAGAGGAACAATGTATATTGAAATATATGCATAAAAATATCATAATGTACTACATTACTTCATATGCTAGCTTAAGAGATCCATTTAAAAAAATGTGGGATTCGTAGTGAGGAACAGCAGCAAGTCTCGTGTTGCACAGCTACGCTCATCAAGAGCAGGGTTGCATATGGAGCCAGACTGCATCGTTAAGGAAGGACCACTTTTAGTTGTGATGGACTCACAGGAGAATCCTAAAATGGTAGTCAACCAACCCATCAAGGTTCTGGGCAAAATGATATTTAACTGCATAAGTTTAGAGTGTGTGGAATAGAAAGGAATATAGGCTATAAAATGGCTTGGAATTTATATCCACTCTAGGGTCAGGAAAAGTCTTGGAAGAAGAGGCAGAAAGAAAGTAAGAACCAGAGGATGGAGGGAAGCATTTTGAAATGCTGTTGTCTGACCATAATAGGGCACTTCATGAAATCACAGCAGCCATGGTTACCTGTACAGGACCTGTACAATGTCAAGCCAGCCAGAATGTCTGAATAGATGGGAAGGGAAGGACTCTCCAGGCCTTATATGTTACTGAGAAGTTCTTGGTAGGTGGCAGTTACCCAGGGAAGGAAGATCATTCTCTTAAGGATGTAGACACTGGAAGTTTTCCCATGCTCCAGGGAGTGGCTCTATATCCATGCATTAAGAACAGTGCTAACTACAATTAGTGGGTTATTAAACCAAAACAAAAGAGGGGGAGGAAATGTGTGAGATTCTCAAGAATAAAGCTAAGTTATTAACAAAAGAAAAACTGCTTAGCCCATAAATGAAAATGTGTTTGAGAAAAGTTGTACAATTTTGTAGCTCAAGAGCTGGGTCGTCCTTACCAAACTGATGTCAATTGACAACACTTACTCCAGAGACATCCTCAAAGTTGCAGTCCCATTTTAGAGTGAATTACTGATTTTTCTGTGGTAGTCTTGGACTGAGGGACACATCTTATCCATTGTGTTTCAGATGCCCATGCTGAATGGTAGTACAGGGACACAAGTTATCATACTCATAGGAAGCTCTTTGTGTACGGACTATAAAGTTAAGTTCACTTTGTTTGCCTAAACTTTATTCTCAGGCATGAGGACCCATAGGAGGCTTTCTTCTTCCTTTGTAAAATGTCTTGACAAGATTTTAAAGTTAAATCCTTCTTTTAGAGACAGAGTGGATGGAACAGTGACCTTACAGTTGGCAAGGGGCAACAGTCTTGAATTTCTTGTACTTTGTAAGAGAACTTTTCATAATTAAAAGATTTATGTAGAGTTTTAGAATATTAAAACTGTCTTGGAGAAAATTATTCTGCCCTAACTTGATTCTGAATTTTTCACTAAGAAGTTCAGGTATCGATGGTGATATTGTAGATATGAGTTTTTATTTGATAGCTACTTTATTTCAAGTTGTTTAGAAGGAATGCCTTTTTTTTTTTTTTTGTAAGTTTTAAGCTGTCTCAAAGTTTCTTCACTTCCTTTTCTTTTACCGAGTTTTAAATTTTTTTAAGGCAATGTAGTGTTAAAAGATGATACCTGAGCAGTGGTTTATTGCTATGTTGTAAAATAATAGAGCAAGCTAATGTGCCAAATAAAGAATCTGATCATCTGATTAGCATATAATGCTCATGGTAATAACTCTCAATGAATCATTTCTAGGGAATGTTTTTCTCTTTGACCAATAACAGGAATCTTCAATTTTATGATTTAGAAACTCCAGGTTACCTTTTCCAAGTAGACCTGTAAACAAAGATGTTCTAACGATGGCTGGATATTTCCTAGGTGACTTCCGGGGAAATGAGACAGTGTCGTTGGTTTCTGTGATGGTAGGTCAAGAACCTCCAGTTCCAGGGAGCCTGGGTACAGGGTTGGCCAATGGGAAGTGGTCCAGCCTCATCGGAGAAACTCCCATCATTCTCCTGGCCCACGCTACGTTCGCTGCAAGCACGGTTCATGCTAACATCAGGCAAACACCCTTACTGGCGGAGACAGTCCTAATGGGCTTCTACAATGCCATCCCTGACAGCTTCTGAAGAGGCTCTTCAGCTGTCATCATAAACCCTGCTGGGCTAAACATATGTTTAAAACATGTGGCAGGACCATCAGGTTTAGAGGCTTCACTGAAACTTGGTATTGTTCCTGGCGCCACTTTCCACTGGACTTGCCAGCAATCTAAATGTGTGGGCTTGGAGCGTCTGCAGGCCTAACTGGCTTCGATTTAAGGTTTCTGAGCTCTAGAGGACTCCATCCCTTCTGCCAGGAATCCTCCACTCTTTAAACCACTTGGATTACGTCCACGTTCAGAGGCAAAGATGGGCTCGCTCTCTCAATTACGTACTGTAAATTTATGAAGGGCAGCTTTATTACCTCCTTATGAGATGGCTGTCATGGGGGAATCTGTGTGGAGAAGCACTTTGAGGATGACACATGACGTTTTTCTACAGCCCTGGGCTGGTTCTTTCTAAAAGGGCACCTGGGGTAACCTCCATTTTCCTTTAAGCAGCGTAAGAGTTGATTGTGAATGATCAGTTATGCTGTTAACCTCTGACAGTTTTTCTTAAGGGATTTACCATGTTTGTAGATGCTCTTCAGTTTATGCTACTTTCCCTTTAAAAACTGGTTCTTGGTTTTTCATGGGACAAACCAATGAGTGTGACAAATACTTTGGTTGGCCTTATGGAGTCTCATTAAGGATTCCATAGTGAGTCTTAGCACCGACAAAGGATGGAGGAGGGGTTTGGAAGGCAGCCTCCGTGTCACTCTCCCAGTTCCCATGTTTACGTTGTCATTTTTATTTTCTTTACTCTGGCAAAACCCTCAATCTAGTCATTTTGCTGCTGCTGTTTTTGTGTGTTCATATTCGTGTGGAAGCTAGAGATAGACTGTGCTGTGCAAGTTTAAAGGAGAGCTCCAATTCCAGACCAGGTTTCTTCAGTATTCACACTAGGGGTGGGTGAGTCAGCTGTGCCGACTAGACTGCCTCTCTTCTCTATGATTTGAGGCAGGGTCTCTCACTGAGCCAGGAGCTGGTTGACTTCTTTAAACTGGATGGGTACGGATCTCTAGGGATTCCCCTATGATGTCTGACTGTTTTCAAAAAGGCTTCTGGAGAACTAGCTTAGATCTTCATACTTGGACAGTCAATACCTTACTGTCTGAGCCCTTTCCTCAGCTCCCAGCTTTTCTCCTTTTTTAAACATAGAGAAACAGACAATGCTATCATGTCCTAGGGTTGGTATTTCTTAAGCAATACAAATAGTTTCATAACTAGGTAGATCTGACTCTATAGCCAATGTTCTCCCTCTGTAATGTGTATAGTTCCCAAGATTAGCTCACACCTATTCTTGGAAGTGCAAATGTAAATGTGCTCATTTTTTGGAGGCAATATACTTACCTTGTTACCTTCTGATGAAGATGTTGGTGCAAACTATTAACTACTTAATGAGCAATAAATTGCCAAGGCTTGTTTAAAATCCATCCTTCCCTATTTGTGCCAAATACGAGCTGTCCTCTAGTGTCACCAACTTTGGAGATACAAACATCAAAAGACCTACTGCTGCTTGTGGTGTTGGCCGAGTTGCCTTCTAAGCTGATCTGTAAATCATGACATGTCTGGCCTGTGACAAGGCTTTATGGCTCTGAGGGCATGGCTAAGGGTTGGTATGCCGAAAGAAAACTCAAAAACTCAGAATGTGGGTGCTATCCAACAACGAATGAGCTAAACACATCCAGCACTTCATGGTGTGGCTAGAAGCAGGCTGGTCTTGGGTATAGGAGATGGCAGCCTGTCGTTAATCTGCTGCTGTGTATATTGATATTCAGGAAAAGAAACTGTCACTTGACCAAGTTAGAAGAATTGAGAATAGTATTTCTGAAAATGTAGCTTTTCTTTTTAGGACTTTACTTTTTAATGACTCCTACTGATATTTTTTGAATGACAAATGCAGTTAAAGTCAACACACAGATAACTATCCACTGCATATTAAATTTTGTGGGCAAAATGTCAATTTGAATCAGCAAGAACTTCCTTCATCTAACATATTTCAGATTTTCATTTTTAGAAATTCCATAATCCTGGAGCTCCTGTTTTAAAACTCGGAGGAATTTTATAAATTATGGTCGAACACATGAAGAACGAGGTAAACCACGTGGCTTGTAATGGCAGTACACGGACAGTCTCTGTAGGTGAAATGGGTTGTATTTGTCTTTAAAAAGAAGCAATCAACTTCATTTACATTAGAGACGATTTCAAGGTTCAGCTATCATGACATTTTGTGAGCAGCCTGTCTCTACATAAACTCAGCCCCACATGCAAGGTGAAACCTTTTGGTTTAAATTTATAATCGAATATTCTCCTAAGTGAGGAGTTTTTAAATGTCACAAAGTTGTCATAAGCAATATATTTAACAGAGCTACTTTTCACAAAACAGTGCTCTCGTTTATTACTTTTAATGAATAATTTATGTATTTTGGAAGTCCTAGGTGCTAATATCTATGAAAGGTAATAATGATATTTGTTCGAAAGCTCCATTTTTTCCTCCAAGAATAAATTAGTGATTCTTAATCAGTTGTCTAATCTACAAAAGCATTGTAGGTACAAATCAAATTACAAATTAAGTTAGACATGGATTGATTTTGACAATTGTGTTCAAATGAAATAGCCTGGACCCAATAAAACTCTCTCTATTGATTTCCAGCACTGACATTTGGGATAGCCTTGTGGTACTAATGTGATGGTCATGGCCTGGTATTTGTACTCAGCTATGGTAGCAGGGTAAGCTTAAATTGCTAAGATCAGATAAATAGTATTATTCAGTTGTTCTGGATGGCAGCCTAGCTAATGTAATTGCATTTGTCTGCCAGTTTCTGTGTGTTCAGCAAAGAGAGATTTTGATCCATGAATAATTTTGATAGAGAAGTTCAATTCATTTCCTTCTGTAATATACTACAAATTATAAATTCTCATTATAATGGTTCAATCACTCGAGAAAGGAATGCATTTTAAATCAGTTCCATGCCAAATACTCATTTATGGAACTATGCTGTTTAAAATTGGACAAATTGATTATTTTACTGAGTATTGAAAATATTAGTTGGAAGCATTAGGGCCATCTTTATTAGCTCTAGGATTCTACAATACACACACTTGTGTATGAAATATTAAAAGCTTCTAATATTCCATTGTTTAAAGAGGAAGAATTCCCACTTAGTTCATTGTGATGAATTATTAGGATATGAATTCAGAGGCCTGAGCATTGAATTATGACTTTAAACCCTTGAGAATCCCATCAGATGCTGTAGCTATATAATAAATATGCCCATTAAATAGTCTGATGTGAAACTGTGGGGTTTAAAATCGATCATAATGGTGATTTGTGCCTACATAGCTTCTTTCATTATAAGACTATGAAAAGTTACATGGTCACTCACTAATTGATCACCGGAAGCTCTTTATGGTCTAAATAGCCAGCCTTTATTTATTGTTCTTTTGGTATCTGTTCACTTCTCAAGAGGTTACCATTTGAATCAATCTGGTCGGCACCAGTAATACATAACACACACATATGAGTCTGGGTTGAATTATAACTTAGAAAGTTACCAATTATCACTTTAAAAGATAATTTATTTTTATCAAAGTTTTGTTTCTCACCCTGTGCACTCTTCTCTTCCTCTTAAAACTTTAAGTATAACTCTGATGTAGCTAGGGCATTAGTGCCGTTATGTAGAACCTTACAGTCAGCATAGGAAGTGACCTTTAAGGCTTCAGATTCTGACTGTGAGCAATAAACCTTCTGAAATCTCTGAAAGATGGGCACTGACCAGTGTCAGAAATGTATTTTGTGCAATTTGTGATGAGAAATTCTTGAGTATGTCTTCTAAGTAAGCCCAAGTAGTGGTTGCTGTAAAAATTTCAAGGTAATTTTTCAGTTAAGGAGCAGCCTAAACATTAAGTCTACTTTTCATATCAGGATAAAATTTCTCCACTCTGACATGATACTTGGAATTAAGGGCAATATGTGTTTTCTATTAGCTTGGCACTTATAGTGACTGACATTTCCATATTCTGTGGGAGACATTTCTAATTTCTTCTATCTCAAAGTATTAATATAATTTTCAGAGGTTAAGTGGGTTGTACGAATTAAAGTTTTCTTCCTGGTATTTGTAGTCAAATTGAAGATGCAGATCAAAACATTAGTAGATACATTTTTTTCAAGGATAGGCCTGGAGTTAAGTAGTTTGTATATCCTATATATTTTTCAAATATTAACTTTTTAAATTTTGTGTTATAAGAAACATATACCAGATACCCTTCACTCATCTTATAAAACTGTAATGCATTATCATCACACTTGAGATGTCAGTTGTACATTTCTTAGTTTTGTTTATATTCTTGGGCATTTGAGTATTGATTATACCTTACAACCAGGTCTTACTAGTTACTTAAGATTCACCCTGTAGATGAGGCTGGCCTAGAACTTGTGATTTTCCTGCTTCAACTGCTGAAATGCTGGGACTGCAGCATGCACGTCATACCTGACTTGTGTATGGAATTTTATCACATGAGTATGTTCATGTTCCCACCAAGATGGTGCATTTGCGAGTATTCTATTCCTCCTAGGATTCTCAGTGTCACCATTATTCTACATGGGGAAGACATCTACTTCCTAGTACTCCCTTTCCAACCTATGCTGGAAGCCTTTTGCTAGTTCTTGGCTATTAAAATTCTGTCATTCTATAGATAGCATATAAATGGATACCACACACACACACACAAACACACACACATTTCAAAAGACTTGTTACTAGTAGAGTTATATAGATAAACATGCACAATGTTGTATCAATGGTTCATGTTTTTTTCTACTGTGAGGAGCCAATGACATTTATGGATCTAACCCGAACTGTATAACTGTTAGCATGTTGAAAGAAACATGGATTGACTTTATATTTGGGCTGTTAAAAGACATGACTAATGTTTTTGAAGTTTTTATGTGAACTGTTCCTTTTGTTATTTATATTAGATAAATACTTGATGATCCAATTACATATTATGGGGAGATTATATATTTAGCTTTGAAGAAACCATCTCTTTTCCAGAGCTTCCTACTAGCAAAGTAGAGATTGATTTCTCCATATCCCTGACAGTATTCACGTCAAGACTGATTTTTTTTTAATTTTAGCCACTTTAATAAGTATTTAATATTTTAATGTAGTTTTAATTTGCATTTTCTTATATGCTAATGATTTTAAATTTAATGATTTAATAAATTTAATGATTTTAATATTAGTCATAGTCTGTCTATCTTTTTAGTCTTTGCGGTATTTCTCCCACTTCTAATGGGTAGCTCTTCTACCTTTGCCTACTTGATTCTTGCCTTGGTTGGAATGTGGTTGGAAAAACATTGCCCAGGGTACAGCCTGGTTTTTCATTCCTTTAACAGAGTATTTTTCATCCTTGAAGATTTGAGACTGAATCAATCATTTATAAATTAATTCTGGATTCTTCTAAAAAAATAAACAAACTTTTTATAATACTTTATCTTTCCTTATAACCATTACTGCACCATTCATAATCCATAGAAGTGTTGTAGACTTCTATAAAATTACATATTTTAACTTATTTTACCAAAGTGCAGTCTTAACTGTGGTTATTTCCTCCAGGGTGACAATGAGTCCTGTGTATCACAGGCAATCTGATGTTAGTAACCAAACCGATGTGCCATAATGCTTTCCGTTCGTTTCCTTCTTGCATAGTAGTTTAAGGTCTAAGTTCTTCCATCTGTCCTAATTTCTTTACATCTTAAGTTATTTACTAGATTCCATCTGTCTTCACTCCAAACTAATCTACACACTGTGTGATGATGATTTTACAACCATGGAAGATCACATTTCTCTGCCCCTGCCTCAACCACAGTATTTTATTCTAAGTAAAGTCTAGTCTAGCAAGTAGGGTACCTAGGATTGTCTTACCTCTTTATATTATTTATCCAGTGTCCATCCTAAACTCTATAAATTTATTTGTCTTGACCCCTTGGGCAAGTCCTTTGGTGTCCCAGTACACATAGTAACAGCATTGTAAGTCACACTGGTGGCACTGCATATAGCAGCTTATGGTAGGGGTAATGTCCTATGCTTCTTGGTATCTTCGTGTCCCCAGAGATGAGACCTTATTTCATCACAGCCATAACCTACATGGGCAACACCTGTGCTTACTGCACTTGGGTTTTTCTCACGCAGTCTTCTTTGTAGTTGCCTTGCCTTCCACCAATTGCATATGGCTCCCTTTCACCATGTTGCTTCTATTGTTAAGATGCTTGCCTGTTTACAAGAGCTGACTTTGATATTACAGCCTCCAAACCTTACCCAACTCCTTTCTGCTCTCCCCACACTATTTTATTCATACATTTCCTCATAAAACTATAAATAACTACTCTAGTACCACTTTTGGCCTTATTACTTTCCCTCATTTCTACATTATTAATTGGTAAAGTGTGTGTGTGTGTGTGTGTGTGTGTGTGTGTGTGTGTGTGAATTTGGGTACTCACATGCCACGGAGGCAGAGTGAGGACCTAGGACAAACTCAGATGTTAATGCCTCCAGCATTGTTTGAAACAGAGTCTCTTGTTATTTTCCACTACATTTGCCAGGCTAGCTGGATCACGAGCTCCCTGAGATGTTGCTGTCTCTACCTCCCACCTTTCTGTAAGAGCTCTGGGATATCAGATGTGTATGCTTCTGAGTCTGGCTTTGTGTAGCTGTTTAGGATGTGACCACAAGCCCTCATGTTTGCCTAATGAGGCCAGTACCCACTGAACCATCTCTCCAGCCCCAGAAGCAGTAATCTTGTATTTGCATGCTAATTTCTAATTACCCATTGTTAATTATTTTTAGTAGACTTGATGGTCAGCTTGCATACATAGACAACAGAATAAACTTTTAAAAGTTGAATTTCTATGTGTTTTATAAAAGTAATATTTAAATGTGATATACAGAAAGCAATTAGATAGTATTTCTAGTCATTTTTCTTAAAAAATAAAATTAAGCTTGATTTTTTAATCTCATATTTTAAAATCATTAGCTCAATATTTTTCAAACCTTAGTGTGCATAGACTTACATAAGGGTATGTTACAACATAGATGGCTTGGCTCCAAGCATAGTTTCTGATTTTGTAGGTTCAGGGAGAATCCTAAAGTGGCGTTTCTAACACATTACATATGAGCTGATGCTTCTGACGAAGGGATTGTGATTTGAAAGTATCAGTACAGTATACAAATATTTTTTTCATTAGAAGTTCTTGGGAAAATATGATTTCAGAGGAGTATTTTGTGCATTATTTTTAACAAAGTAGAATTTGGGAGAAATTTCCAGCCACTATTCTTTTAGAACATCAACGATCACTGTGTTCCTGTGGGTTTCCCTTTCCTTTCAAATGTGGATATTCTCAGATCACAAAACATAGGGCCATGCTGGGGAAGGCACTCCCTGTGGCTTCTGGAACCAGAGAACAGTCTTGTAGCCTCTGTCTTGTTCCCACTTTCTATTTATAAGAAGTCCAAGTTTACTAAGCCTCCATTATATTCGTGTCCTGGCCCTGCAGCAGAAACTAGAGAAGAGCAGATTGCCCGAGTGTTTGCATCTTCAACATGAGTGATAGCAGCAAATGCTGCAGACAGATGAGAAGAGCTCAGAGGGAGACATACAACCCTGGGTCCATGGTGGTTCCTTCTTGTAAACAAAAGTCCATTTTCAGACGGTGTCGTTTTAATTATGTTGTGATTTTACTTGTGAAGGTGGTCATCATTTATAACACTGCTTCTTGGAATAATAAACTTTGAGTGCCTAGTTAGTTCATTTATAAATCAACACTGGGACACACCCGTCTACAAACTGGGTACTGTCTGTACAACAACTTCTAAAGATTAATCATCTTCTTTCCTAAACCACCCTGTTTGTTTACAGTACAACAATGATATGAGCAGTCCTGGAACTGACACTTCCTGACAGACATTGATTATTCATGTGGGGTGGAGCCAGTGGAGTCCGGACTTTGTGTCATTTGCATATCCTCCCTGAGGATCAAAGGAAGGCTAATCCATCTATGTAGTTAGCCAGCACTGCAGGGTTGTGAGCACCTTCAAGCTGCAGCTGATCACTTCTGGGTGTGTTTGGCTGGGAGGCATGTTGAAGAGCAGTGTTAGGAAGGGAGGACCAGGAAAAAGGCCATCCACCAGCTGTGGCATGAAGTGGCAGCCTAGAAACAGTGGTCAAGTGGGTGTGAGTGTTCATTTTATCAAATTCTTGTGTTGGCAACAGTGTCAACCGTGAGAACGACCGTGAGTGATTCTTGTGAGAATGACGTGAGTGATTCTTGGTGGGGAATGTGGTAACTTGTTTTAACCAAATGCAACCTTCAGTAAGTTGACTTCTAGTCAGGGATTGGGATGTTATGAGAGATGATTGTTAAGATCAAAACTAGGCGTTACTTAGGAATCCCTAAAGAAACACAACCAATAGGAGGTATAAGGTTTATGAAGAGGACATTATATCAGAGGAATTGGCACATGGCAACTGTAGAAGTCATTACAGCCATGGTCTATCACCTGCAAATTGTGGACCTGAGAAGTGGTATAACCCTATGCCAAAGGCTGGAAACCAAGAGCATAGTATATTTTAGGACAGGGGAAGATGGATGTCTTAGCTCAGGAAACACAAAATGAGAAGCAATTCCCCCTGCACTATTGTTCTACTCAAACCTGGGTGGACTGGAAGATACCCAATCACACTTCTGAGGAAGGGTCTCCTGTCCTTATCTTCCCAATCCTGGTCATGGGCATCCCTGAGCCCAGTCAAGATGATGTACACAAACAGATAGCAAAACATCTCCAGGGAAAAGCTAAGAAACCAGGACTGGGTTGAGAAAAGGTGATTGGGGATGTAGCCACTGCAATGCTCATCTCAGCCCGGCCTGTGGAGACTGCTGATTTGAGTCTCATCAGTGTGAACATCAACTCACGCACACTAGTGTTCATCTGTGCAATAGCCCCTCCCAAACAAGCCATGGTTCCATTTTATAGAAGATATAAATGGAAAAAATGGCTCAGTTATAGTCAGATAGAAGATCAAGGACTGTAGCAGTCTCTTTTCAACTATCCTGCTCTCACTCTTCCTTGAATACATCCAGGAAATACGACCACATAGATTTCCAAATCAGTACAAACCCTGGAGTGGTCTTAACTCCTGGAGCATAGGCTTCTGGGGTCTACTGAGACAGCATGTTAAAAGGTGGTGATCTTTCCTAACAGTTGACGGAGAGATCACCATCAGGCCACACAGGGAGGAGTGACAACAGACAGTAAGGAGAAAGTAAACGTGAGAGTTTGCAGCTCATGTGGTGGATGCTGGTTAATCCAGAAACTCAGTACTGGCCAACATGCAGAGGGTGAACATCAGTGGCGTGTTCAGTCATGATAGAGACATCTATATCACACTCCTTATCCAAGGCTCAAGGACCATCTCATAAGACAGTGAAAAAAATTGGAAGAGGCAGGAGCCGGGCAGGACTGGAACAGAGCAGTGTCTTCCTGACATAGGACTACTGCACTCATGACAGTGAAGCCTCTGTGTTGCCTTCATGAGACATGCATAAGATCAAGTCAGCCAATATTCTGGAATGGTGTGGGCAGGAGTTTATGAGCATTCACCCCTTAATTCAAGGTGATGGACAATTGATGGCTTCTGGAAGAGTCAGTTTTCTTTAAGGACGTGTTTCTTGGTAGTTGACTATACTTCAATATGGGTAGCAAGAATTCAAATAGATGGGTTACTAAATGAGAATTTAAAAAGAGGGTATGATGCCAGGGGGAAATAGGGCATAGGGCTAGATCTTGGAGGGGTGGAGGTGAATATGATCAGAAAACATTGTAAGACGTTCTTAATCCTAAAAAGTCTTAAAATGGTATGCTAATTTGTAACACCAACAGTGATACCTCCACATGCTCACCTTTACTTCACACACCTTTGTGTGTACAGGCTATGGTCATGTGCCTGAATGTGGGTACATGCATGTCTTAATGTGGTTTCCATTGCTGTGTAAAGCCCATGACCAAAAGCAACTTGGGAAAGAAGGCATTTATTTAACTTGTACCTTCATATCTCAATCCATCGTCAAGGGAAGTCAGGCAAGTTCCCAAGCAGAGTAAGAACTTGGAGGCAGGAACTGAAGCAGACACCATGGTGGAATGCTGGTTACCAACTGGCTCTCAGTAGATGGTTCAGCTGCTTTTAAGTATAAATTCAGTGCTACCTGCTAAGGGTTGGGCCATTGCCAACAGTGGATTTGAATTTCTCACATCAGTCATAAATCAAGACAATATACTTCAGGCTTGTCTACAGGCCAATCTGATAGAGCCATTTTCTCAGTTTAGAGTCACTCTTCCCTGATGACACTAGCTTTTATCAAGCTAACAAGAAAACCAACCAGCACACATGCCATGGCACCTAGCACATGGAGGCCAGAGGAAAACATGAATCTGGTTATTTATTTATTTATTTATTCATGTATAAAATATCCACTCATACCTTTATTAATAAAGTTGTTTCATTTCTTTTATTTAGTAGTTTAAAATATTATATAATATGGGTATTAATCCCATGTACAATGTTTGATTTGCATGCATTTTCTTCCATTCCGTAGGCTGTTTCTTTAATCTGCTGATTGTTTCTTCGGTTGTACAGTTTTTAACAGATATAATTTTATTCTTTTTATTTTTGCTTTTATAACCTATACCTTTGACATCCTATTTAGAATGTACTATCCTTTGGTCATGATGTTTTTTGCTTCTGAAGATGTTCCCCTTAACTTTTCTATCTAAAGCATCTATAGGTTCAAAGCAATCCCCATTGTAAGAGAAAACATTCTTCATAAAAATAAAAGAAAAATACACTTGTGTGAAACTTCAAAAAAAAAAATACTAGTGCAATCTTCATCAAAGAAAGAACAAAACTGAAGCCATTACATCATAGGACATAAAAAATATTACAGAGCTATAGTGACCAAAACAGCATGACCTAAGAACAAATAAGACAAACAGAACAGGGAGAAATAAATTCACAATGAATCTTTGAAAAGCACACAATGTGAAAATTATTGTATTTTTTTTTTTTAAATAAAGGACTTTAGAAAAATGGATATCCACATATAGAACGATGAAATTAGACATTTATATTACTGTATAAATAAAACAACTCAACAGGGATTATAGATTTATATTTAAGTCTGATTTGTATATTTAGATCTGAAACTCGGAAGCTTAAAGAAAGCATCATTTTCTCTGAAAGAGTTGATTCTTTTTATTTATTTATTTATTTTTGAGAATCACCATCTTATTGTTGAAAGGGGAAATAAAATACTCTAGTTTAGTCACGACTGGATAACACTTATATAGCTCTTAGAGTCACATCAGTTTATTATGTGCAGGCTCCAGAGGCTGCAGGTAGGTCCTGGTACTAAAGTCTTTTTTTCAGTCACTAATTTATCACTCTGTCTGCTCAGGTCAAATGGAGAACTGTTCATTCCTACCAAAAAGATCTTCCCGAAGACCCAGGCTTTCCTGGTTTTTGACCCTATGAGTCTCTGCCAAATCCACCCACGAAGGATTTGATCCCAACCCTGGCCTTGGCCACAGCCTCTAGTGTCTGTGCTGTTTCTCCTCTACAGTAGGTATTTCTCTTGCTAGCAGCAGTGTCAGACCATAGTGTGCATGGGAATGTCTACCTATTGTCTCCGCTTCTGAGAAGCTGCGGGTAACCAAGCAGGCTAGAGCCTCCTCTCTGTGACCAACACGGTCCCAATACATTTCTCCCCTCTACCCTTCTACTGGTGGTGACAACTTTTGAAATCATTGGTTAGAAATGGGGCCAGAAATGGGAGCATGCTTATGGCCATCTTTGTACAGGCCCTTTTGCATGTTAGCTGAAGGGAAGAACAGGGCAGTGTCTGCTATTACCTCCTTCTTCCTCTCTTAGACTTTCCAGGGTCAGTCTCCCAGGTTCCTCCTTTTCACGTTCTCCTCTGTACAAGTGATGTTGGAATTGCTATGGGGAGCATAGAAAACAGCAGTTTAGTATTCTCAAACATCTTTTCTGTCAGTTATGGCACACACGATGAATTAGCCTTGCTCTTTCCCCCTGCATCCCATTTTCTCTGTGCAATGCATTCCCATGATTTTTTTCTTTTGCTTTAATTTCTCCTGACTTATAATGCCTCTGAATTAAACATCTTACCAGAGGAGGGAGAGCCGTTCTTCAACTTTGCGAGTAAATTGCAGGATTTAATAATTTAAAGACTCTCTTTTTTTCCCTGTTGGTTGAAGGAATAAGAAAAAAAAAACCTTGCTGTAGTTAAATGTCTCAGAAATTGAAATATTCATACACGGAGTCATTTATGATATAAATTGTAATGGGTACTTTTAAGCCTGTAGTGTATGATCAGAAGTCTGAGAGGTCACAATAGTAATTTAAAATCATTAATATTAATGACTTCTTTAGTCATTCAATTTCTTTTAAAATCCCATCAGCATGTAGTTTTCTTTCATCCTCTACTAATAGACCATTTCTGTCGGTTGACGGCTTGACACTGTTTGTACAGTGCCTGCGTTCCAAAGTGCCACGTGGTTGACAATCTTGCTGTTCTGTTTCCTCCTGGCCCCGTAGAATCTGTGTCACTTGGAGCTTGCTATGCTGCATCTCGGCTTACGACAAACGTTCCACATCAGAATCTGACCTTTCCTGCATCCCCAGGTGACCTGGGTGAACCCTAGATTGTGAGAAGCACTGGCCAGCCAACTGCATTGAGGCAAAGCTTCCAGAGAGAAAAGTTATTCGGTCAGTGTGTTTTTGCAAACTGTTTATAATAATAACGTGGGACGGAAGTAAATCATTCCTTTCTGTTCTAGCTTATGTTTTTCAAATTCGTTCCCATTTCTTCACCTAATTAAAAAGTAGACAGCTGTTCCCCGGGAGTACCTGAGCTATGCCTCGTCCAAGCTGTCAGGTGTCAGCATTAGTCAAGCCCTTCAGCTCAGCTGTGGCATAGCTTCAAGTCAGCAGTTCTCTGGGCCACCTGTTACCACAAGCTACATCAGGACACTCCCAAACAATCCCTTCTTCAGTTCTTTCCTCCCCAGGCACCCCTAGCTAAAGCCCATGGCAATTGGAAGCAACAAAAATTACTTGTCAAAAGTAAATCTCTATGAAGAAAAGCAGCTGTGGTGTAGAGTGGAACTAATTTTATCGAGTCTCTTTCCTTCCTCCACACCAGTTAAGAACACAGGAGGGAGAGGGCTGGGAGGGCGATTTATGAAATTTCCAGTGGCCCACCGGGAGAGACCCCTATGGCCAAAGCAAATGTAGGAATTGAAGCAAGGTCTTCCCATGGAGGGTGGCCCCAGTGCTGTCGGGATAACCGAGGATAAGACTGGCTTTGTTCACCCTTCCCACTCTTGCTATTCTCTCCTGTCTTACTTCTCCATTCAGCCCCCTCTCCCCTATTGCTCTACCTTGTTAGCATTCCAAGAATGCTTCAGAGCCTCTACTTCATTCTCTACACCCACCCTTTCCTGTGCCACAGTCTTTTGTTCCTTGATTAATTCAGTCGCTGACTTGGTTCAGAATCCTGGCCTGAGGCCCATTCCTTTGATGACAGGGGCCCAGAGTGCACACCCAGGAATGCACAGGAATATGGAGCAGAGGTTTGGGAAACGGGCTGGTGAAGTCATAGACTCGCACGTTTGGTGATAGGTATAAGTGTTACAGGCAGATAGCAGGGTCTAGGTGCATGCAACAGGATTTCTTGGCGCTTATGTCCCTGGGGTGATGAATTGAATAGGAGTAGAAAAAGAAACGATTTGTTAAGAAGTAGTACACTACCAAAGGGGTTGGGAAGCGGAGAGGACGGTTAGATGATCAGTGGTGCTGTGTGTGAGGGTTGTGATGCTTCAAAGCAGTAGTTCTCAACCTTCCTTAATGCTGCAGCCTTTGAATACAGCACCTCAAGTTGTGGTGACCTTTAACTATAAAATGTTGTTGCTACATCAGGACTGTAATTTTTCTAGTTATGAACTGTAATGTAAATAGCTAATATACAACTTCCAGGGTCGGGACCCACAGGTTGAGAACCACTGCGTTTGGCTGTTTGCCAAGCCTTGACTTTCTCTGGCAATTGTACACTAAATGCTTTACTGTTGCCTGTCAGTCAGCCTTGGTGTGTTGTGTGTGTGTTTTGTGTGTGTGTGTTTGTGTGTGTGTGTGTTCTGGGGTTGGATGGGTGGTGTGGTGGCTGCCGCAGCTCTGTTCTGCCAACTGGCTTCTTTTACATTCTAATTTTGAGCTGACACTGTCCCAAGTTTCCTGCCACACAGCATTTGCCATTATTAGGCATTTGCCAACTATAAAATGATAGCTATTTTTCGAATATCTACATCTTGCTCATTGCTTATCACAGAATTCTGAATCAAGTATCCTCTTCGTCCTCTTCATCAATCATCATCATCATATTCAGCAGCATCACTGTTGTCATGATTACACTGTGAACTGAAGGCTATGGTGTAAGAGACTTGAAACAATTTCCACAGTTAGCAAACTATTGTATCGGAATTCCCACTCATCTTTGGGTCTCAAATCACTACTCTTGATACAATAGCCTGTTTTCCTTCTGGTGACTCATCAGATGAGCACAGCATGAATGCAGACATGTCTAATGTCACAATGAGGTGTGGGTGTGTAGCTAGGTAGCACAGGGTGACATTAGGAAAGCCTGCCTGGAAGCAATGGAGTATTTGTTGAGGGCTTAGAGTGGAGGGGTTGGTAGGATGCTGAAAGTATGGACAGAAACCAAATAGGATCCAAGATAAGTAGATAGGACTATGGACAATTACCAGTTGCACATCCCCAATGTAGGTAGAAGTGATCACCTGGAATAAAAGTCACAGCCTGAGACCTAGCAGCTAGTGACTAAACGTTAGGATGAGACGTTTCAGGCAAGGAAATGCAGGAAGCCTGTGATCTCACTTCACTTGTGAATTGTGCTGACTCATGAAACATTCTCGGAAAGAGCTTAGAACTAACCCCAGAGACTAGGGGTGTGAGGGCATATGAAAGTGTAGAAGAGAGGAAGGAAGCAGCAGAGTTCACCAGAGTTTCCTCTGTAGTCACTGGAGATCTGAGTGGCCATTTCAGAGAGCCTAATTTAGGGCAAGTGTATAAGAGACCCTCCAGGAATCAGGACTCCAAGTAGATCACGATGCTCTGTGAAGACATCCTGCTCCCTGTCCCTAGGACTTAGAAAAATACTTCTTGGCTTAAAAGGCATTTAATGATGCCTGCCACATGCTTAATAACAATCTGAATTCTCCCTGTAGCCCCAGAACCCTGTCTAATATGTTCTTGGATCCTCAGTCTGTCAGTTTCTCATTCAATTTGTTGTCAGGGTTACTCAAAGGGGATGTTTGTGCTTGGACCTGAAAAATTCCTTCTCAGAGTGGGAGTGTTTTGAATAGCACTAGATACTTAGCACCCCTGGCTTTTATTTGTGATGCCAGCAACTGCCCCCACGCTATCACAAGACACACTGAACATGCCCACACAATTTGAACAATGCACTAGAGTCCCGACTGTGTCTCTCAGTCACACCTTGAGTGTACTATGCCAAGATTATTCCTACCTAAGGTCTATTACTTCACGTTAGTTTTCTTTCTACAAAGTTTATTATTTCTTGTTATATTGGGGTTGGGGAGAGGGAGATGGTTTCAGTACTCTTTTGCCAAAGAGCATTTCTTCTTCTTCACTTCAAGTGCTTATGATGTTTTATTCTTTGCCTCTGGTGTTCTCTTTTCAATGGCTTTGAGAGTATTTGAAGGAGAAGACGTTCTGCTTGGAAGCTACTAATATGTTGTTTGTACTCATTTATATAAAGATAAATGTGAGTGTATAAGCTCAAAGAATAATTACATCTCCCTCCTGGAAAACACATTTTAATAATGAAAGGAATCTTCACTTCATCAAGATGAACTGCAGAGTGTAAAATCATAAATATAGAGCGCAACAGTGAACATTCTTTAATCTTAGTCTGTCCCAAAGATAATGGAGTCTCCAGAACACCCCGAAAAAGTCTTCTGATGTTGAAGACTGTAGATATAAAATCACAGCGCAAAGGGCCACCCACGCCCTGTTTCTGTTACATATTCTGTGATCCATAAACATGATGGGAGCTTGTGGAATGGTGCATTGTGGGAGTCCTTCTGAAGCTCCTGGGCTCTACAGGGATGGAAATCAAGGAATTGCCAGAATGGCACTTGTGGCATTCTTGTGACTAAGGAGAAGTCTGTTCAGAGGCTTCCTGTTAGAGCACTGGCTAATTCCAGGGTATGGATCCTTCAGTGCTCATTCATCACATTAGGGAGGTGATTGAAAGACCAGTGAGGGGGGCCATTGAAGTCTTGACAATAGACTTAATTTGTCTGGTTTATAGTGGCACTAATTGTTTCTTTTATCATTGCCAGCATTCATAAAAACATCATGATGGATTTCCCCGTGCACAGATGTCTGGAGGTTTGTTGAGAAAGACTGGGTTTTCAAACCTTCCTACTCTCGAGTCACCCAGCAGTGCATTGAGATTTCTTTAAGCTTCCCATGCCAGGATTACTTTTTTTTTTTTTTTTTTACATACTTTGGTTATAGAACTAATCTCATACAGTTAAATACAAAATAGATATTACTCGATAGTAAAATTGAAAGTTTAGGCTAACCTAAGCGTATGTCAGCATATGAACTGTGTGGCACTTCTTTAGAAGGAAAGAATTCCTTTCATCTTCAATAAGGGGCAGTTTATGTAACGGGCTGTTAGCTATCACTCCATTATGATTGATGAATACAGCATACCATATAATATATCATGATGTTCATAAGATTAGAGATTAATCAAATTCCAGGACCAGGTATAGATTTCCAAGAACATTCTGAAATCATATGCAAAAGAATGAAAATGTGTATTTTTTTCTGGAAGGAAAAACTCAAGTGCTCATTAGACACTCAGGAAGCTGCTTCCCAGTGTTTTGAGTGCCTGTCCCAAGGCTGTCCGCAAGCACAGACATTTGATTTCCCTGAGGGAATTCAGTTCTAGTGATTTCCTTAAAACCGTTGCTAGTGTATGTATACATGTGGTAGCCCCTTGCCCTCAGTGGATGATGTTACTGAATTACATTCCTGAAGGTCAACCTTAAAGAGTAGGTGAGGGTGTGGAGCTAAGAAGAGGAAATGTACCCAACAGTTGCATTAAAAGACACATAAATTAAGTATTTCTCTGTGTGCTTGTGCATGAAATGCTTTATGGTGTACTGGTTTCCATGGCAACTAGTACTTTATATTATCTTACTCTTCTAGGAGTTAGCATGCTGATTTGATCACCTTACTTCCTGATGTGTCTCTGGGAAATGGCAAGCTTGAGGGAGAAGAGTTAAGGGCATCTTTAGTATAAGGTCAGAGTGGAAACATTTGTTCTTTTTGACAAGAGTTATTGAGAATGAAAAACCAACTCTATTTTTCCCTTGTCTGTGCTAAAATCACCAAGAAAGAGTTATATCTATACTAATACTATATTTAGAGGTAGATTGAAATGTTTTAGCGCCTGAGGCTTATACAATTTAGAACATATATTTAAGAAAGATATTAAATTTTTTGAATTCAGTCATGGTAGGAACCTTTTCAAGGCCTTAAGCAAGTGCAGTACCCCAAAAAGACCCATTCATGAGAGGAAAAAACTCACTTTAAAATGTTGGTATTGTGAACATTGTCCATTTTATTTCAGTTTGTAATTACTCTCACCTTTCTGACTACTACCTGGCTAAAAAGTCTATTCAATGTGACTTTGGGGTATTTGTGTCCTTAAAAGATTCAGTACCAAGGTGCAGTTCAGGAAAGTCCATCCAGTTTACAAGTTTAAGGAAGATGGAAGAAATGAGTCTAGAAATAGGGGATGCTCTAAGAAGTGTCCTGGCTTAGGAGGGGAAGACAGAACAGAAACTTTGCTCTGTAATGCAAGCCTTTGTTTTAGGAGAGCAACTACTTCACAGTTGTTGACTTTGAAACAAAACCATTTGATGCCTGAATCTCTTTAATCCCTAGAAATCACGGTAATTTCAGTTCTTGTAGTTCCAGTTTGGTTTATGATGAGGACTCCAAGGAGTTTGTTGTACTGTACAACTACTTAGAAACATTAGCTGACCAAATCACTTGGGGAAATTGATGTGTGTTCATAGGCATGAATTAGTGCCTGATCTGGATACTGACTTAAGTGAATTCCCTTCCTCAGAGTGAATGTGTATCACAAAATCCACTGAGAGTCTGGGTAGAATGAAAAGGTAGAAAAGGCAGAAATTGATTTTGGCCAACTGAACTTAGTTGCTCTGTGTCCTTGTACTAGGACTTACTCAGGTGCCCCTTTTGATTCTTAGGCATTCATCTTACATTAGAGTTATATCATGACTTTATAAAGTCAGCAATTTGGAGATGGTAGACTATGGAACTTATCAGCTTCTATACTCTCAGAAAACCATTAACCACACACCAACCACATATCTGCCTATCATTCTATTTTTCTGGAGGACCCTGTCTTGTTTCAACTTGGTACAAGTTAGAGTTATCTGGAAATAGAAACCCTAATGGAGAAAACACTTCCACTAGACTTCCTGTAGGCAAGTCTGAAGGACAGTTTTCTCTTTTCTTTTTTAAAATAAAGATTTAAAGGATTATGTATATGATGGATTTTTGTGTGTGTGTGTATGTATGCTGCTATGTGTGTGTCTGGTATACTTGGAGACCATGAGAGGCTAGCAGATCTCTGGAACTAAAATTAAGGAGGTATGTGATTTATCATGTGGGTTCTGGGAACTGAACCCAGGTCCTTTGCAATAGCAACATGTTCTCTTAACCACTGAGTCAAGCCTCCAGCCCTAGGCATTTTCTTTTTCTTATTTTTTTCTTTTCTTTTATTCTGCATTTACTTATTTTTTAAAATTTATTTAGTTATTTAAATCACATCGTAATTTATTTACACAGAGGTTATAAACACAAAAAGGCAGGATGTGGGGAAGGGAATGGCACCAGAGCATACGTGTTCAGGGAGAGTACAGATACCATTCAGAACAGGGTATCAGCTGAGTGAAGGTTCAGGGAACAGGTCATTATGACTCTGCCTATGATTCACTTGTCCTTATCTAAGTTGGTACTGTCCACCGAGGCTGCCTATTTATAAGACCTATGACTACTCGAGCTGGTAAATTTCCACAGAAGCAGCCTGTTTACAATAGCTTATAGCCTTCTGTTTCAGTGTTTTTCCACAGAGACCCAAGACTTGGTGTTAGCATGCATGTATGTCAGGCCTATTGCTGATTTTAGGCCTATGGCTGATTTTAGGCCTTTAGTGTATATGCAGGGCTGCTTCTGACATCTCCTCCCTTCTCTAAGTATAGAAGGGCCTTGGCGATTCTATTCTTTTGAAGGCGGGGATAGAGGCCTGACCTCCTATAATTGAAGGGGACCTTGTAATACCCTAGGCATTTTCTTAATGAATAATAATGGACTGGAAGAACCCAGTCCACTGTGGGATATGCGCCCCCTTCACCAGGCAAGTGGTCCTGTATAGTATAAGAAAGTACACTGAGCAAGTCATGGGGGAACAAGCCAGTAATAGAATTCCTCCGTGGGCTCTGGTTCCTTCTTTTGGGTTCATACTCTACTGTCCTTCATGGTAGACTATTAACTGTAAGCTGAAATAAACCCTTTCCTCTTTAAGTTGCTTTTGGTCATGGTGTTTTATTACTAAAACAGAAACGTACCACCGGCCTGCGGTGGCGCTTTGCTGTAGTGCTCGTGCTCTGTCGCTAGGGCGCTCTGTCTGTCCCGAGTTCGATCCTGCTGTCCTTCAGTGGGAAAAAAAAAAAAAAAAAAAACAAAAAAAAAAAACCAGAAACGTAACCAGGACAAGCCCCAAGTAATACACCAATCATTTCTTGAAACCCTTGAAACTCTTCCCTGTCCTTGTTTCTTTAGCTGTAGTGGGGCTGGGAGATTTTCTTTTTCAAAGAGGTCTTTTAGCTGTAACTCTGGGCTCTTCTTCCTCTATGTATCATTTAAATATTAGTTAATATCATTGTCTTCTCACTTTAGAATTTGATACTAATGACTAGGAATATTTGCTTTCACCTTTACCACTCAACCATGGGCACAAGAACTCTATTGGAAATTCTCACCTTCTACTGTGGTTAGTATGATCTATCAATACCTATATCATCTTCCACTCACCCAAATTCTCTGTTTACAGCCTGTTTTGGTGTTGTATCTTCATTCTTGATGAGTGAGAGTTCTGTATTGAGCTGTTAAGTTAGAAACTTAAGAATATAATGATTCTTTCATATGTGTCTTAATATAATTGTGCTACATGCTCAACATCTCCTCAATGCCAATTCTCATTTTCTTCAGAAATTAATATTGTAGCCCTCTAACCAATCTACTTCCTCCCTTATGTTATTATTTATTATTTATTTAATTTATTGATCATTCCATTCATTTACATCTCAAATCATATCCCACTTCCTGATTACCCCTCCACAATGGCCCCCATCCCACATCTGTCCTCTCCTCCCTCCTCTTTGCCTCTATGAAGGTGCTCCCCCATCTACCTACCCTCTGCTGTCCCACTGTTCCAGCATCCCCCTATGCTGGGGCATCATACCTCCACAGGACATGGGCCTCCCCTCCCATTAATGACAGACAAGGCCATCCTCTGCTACCTATGTATCTGGAGCCATGGATTCCCCCCAGCCGTGTACATTCCTTCATTGGTGGTCTAGTTCCTGGGAGCACTAGGTGGTCCAGCCAGCCGACATTGATCTTCCTATGGGGTTGCAATCCCTCTTTACTCCTCCAGTCCCCTGCCAGCTCCCTCACAGGGTCTCTGAGCTCAGTTTGATGGTTGGCTCCAAGCATCCACATCTGTCATTGGTCAGTTGCTGGCTGAATCTCCAAGGAACAGCCACAACAGGTTCCTGTCAGCAAGTGCCTCTTGGCAATAGCCACAGTGTCGGGTTTGGTGTCTGCAGACAGGATAGATCCTCGGCCTTAGCTTTTTAACTTGTGTGTCAGCACAAGACAGTCAGTCGATCTTTCCAAATACAAAGCTGACCATTTCATTCCTGTGAGTAAAATCCACTCATGGTTTTCATGGACTCAAGGCTGTGTCCATGTTTACACAGGCTGTCCAAACTTCTATGGCATGTAACACCTACCCCCAGATGATTGGCTTCTGCATTTTCATTGGCTACTTGTGTCTTTTGTGTGCACTCCCAGCCTGTTGGAATCCATTAGGGCCTTAAATATCTATGTTTCTTTTGCTTTTCAAGTAAGCATTTCTAATAAGAATAGGATGGCCAACTCTTTAGTGTGCTAGGGAATTTCCTGCTTCAGCATCGTGTGTCTTCTCCATCACCTCAATCCTGCATTCCCAGGAAAGCCAAAATGGCTTACCACTTTAGTTCAAAATATCTTTTTTTGCTCTAGATGTCCCAACTTGTTTTCTGAGGATGTATTTAAGCTGGCTTCTCCTAGAAATCATCTTCCGACATACGCTTTCTTTTCACTCCAGATTGAAATATGTATTCTTTTATTATTATTTTTTATTTTATATGTCTGTATGTCTGTGTGAGTGTGTCAGATCCCTTGGAATTGGAGTTACAGACAGGTGTGAACTGCCACATGGGTGCTGGGAATTGAACCCAAATTCTCTGGAGAGAGCAGCCCGTGCTCTTAACTGCTGAGTAATTCTCTGACCCCATAAAGTAACAATACTATTGACATTTTGTTTGCTGCTGATCTTGTTGTTTCTTTGTTTGTCCAGACAGGGTCTTTGTGTAGCTCTGACCATCCTGGAACTTGCTCTATAGACCAAGCTGGCCTCAAACTCACAGACATCCACCTGCCTCTGCTGGGATTAAAGGCATGTGCCACCAGCACCGCCCAGCCTGAAACATGTATTTTGAGTATGCCTCAGAAGAAAGGACCAAACTAATTTGATTGTAGTCTAATCTTGCCATATTTGTGCTTTCCGAGGAGAGATGTCTTGTTTTGTTCCTCCACATCAGCTCCTCATTTCAAACACATTTGGCACAGTTTAGCACATGACTGATCACTGATTGCTGTTTGCTGTGCAGTACTAGAAAAATCCAGAACATCTATCTTACCGTTCATGAGCATGACTACCATTTTGCTGAGAAGACTAGAGCTTCCAAAGCTTTCATTGTTTCCACCTCTGTAATGAATGTCTTCTTTCACCTCACTTACTGTCGTTATTTAACTCAAGACATAATGATTCATTTCTTACTATTATAGTGGATTCCGTTTAATACTTTAACATGTGAGCATCTCCTCCATGTTTTTTCTATCTTAAAAGATTTAGAGATGTTTGGGAGATTTAAACAGCTTTTCCAACAGGATTTCTTAAAATATTTTATAAGTCTCAATGCTATGAAAACGATGTCTAAAGCAAAGAAGTTTGATTTCTGCTTGCCAAAACTTTATAATCCAAGTGGCAAGGCAGGCACATAGAATTAAGTACAGAATGTTTTCCTAAGAATTTCAGGGGCAGGAAGGCCTCTAGACTAGGGAACAAATCACAGTGTATAATCTAATGACCAGAATTCCCCACCCAAAAAAGTACAGAATGTTTAGTTGTTAGAGATAACTAGAGCTGAAGTATTTTGTTAGCCGCCAAACACAACCCAAAGAAGGCATGATATTTGAAACACAAAATCTCAATCTCATTTCTTTCAGTGATTTTTTTTATCTGCCCTGATTTTAATTTTTAAGAAATTTCCATCACCCATTGTTCCTTTACAATAAATCCTGATTTTTTAATTGACTAATCTTTTATAGAATGCTAATACTATTTAAATGTGCTCATACACTCTGCACGACACTGATTCTTCTACATTTCTATTTTTATTACTATTTCTAGTAGAGAATTTTCTCACACACTTGTCACACTTGTCTGCTTATTTATACTAAGAGTGAGACAAGTGGAAAGTCTATTGGAAGCTGAGAACCCAGGGGCCCTTTGTTTTCTGCTAATGACTTTTCCAGGTTGAACCTGTCCTCTCCGGTTGTCGCCAATGTGATGGGTTTAAGTGGTAGGACTTGTGGGGGTGATTAGGTCACAAGCTCTCCTCTTTCTTTCGTCTGCAAGATCCAAGTCCCTATAGAAAGGCTTCATGCATCAACTGGGTCTCTTGATCCTTTACAGTCCAGCGTGTGAGAACACAGGCCTGTTTCCTTCAGAAGACGCTGCAACAACACACTCTCTTAAAAGTAGAGACCTGCTCTAGTCACATAGCCAAACCTGCCACTCCCAGTGATTCCAGGCTTCCAGAACTGTGAGAAACTTATATTCCTTTCCTTATAATTACCCAGCCTTGGGGTCTTGCAGAAGAGACTTCCTGAAGGATAAGTGAAGGGATACAGTTTTCTCCAGGAGCACTCAGTGTTTTGGAGTGTGTTTTCTTTGGCAGTATTTGATGGTTTCTGGAGAAGAATTCTCTTAACATTCTGTTCTATGATGGAATCTATGTCCCTCTGTTCTATGTAAGGGAGTGGAGGGAGACAGCTGGGAGCTACTGTTCTTTGGAATTTGTCAGGCAGTTCTGTTCTGAATTCAATTTCTCCACCCTTGTAACCCTCCTGTTGTATAATTCTGAGTCTTCTGGGTTGTTTACATGCAAGTTCTCCAGAAAGTAAACACCTTGTTTGTCAGGAATGGGAGAATGGTGAGGTGACTGCTCTTCAGAGTCTGAGTCAATCCAGAACACATGGTGGCTCCTCCAAGCTGCCTGGGGGTCGTGAGGAAAGGCTTAGAGTGCTCGTCCTTCACACAGCCTCAGTCATGCCCCTCGTTTTAGCTGTTTAGCCGACTCCTCTATTACTATTGTTCCTTTTCTTGTCTGTTCTCACCCTTCAGCTCTGTGTCTTTCCAGAGTCTATGAGGCCCTGGGTATGGGTTAGTGGCATCTTCCTTTATAATTACCCAGCCTTGGGGTTTTGCAAAAGAGACTTCCTGAAGGATCAGCTGAAGGGATACAGTTAGGACACTCATAACTTTTTCATATTTTAAGGCTGCTGTTAATCCCCCTTCTGTTTTCTATCTTTTTAAAAAAAGATTTTATTTTTCTGAATTTGAGTACTCCATTGCTCTCCTCAAACACCAGAAGAGGGCATCATATCCCGTTACAGATGGTTGTGAGCCATCGTATGGTTGCTGGGAATTGAATTCAGGACCTCTAGAAGAGCAATCAGTGCTCTCAACCACTGAGCCATCCCTCTAGTTCTCTTCTTTTTAAAGAAACCTTTCGAAACTCATAACACCTGTGGTATTGTAGCCTATTTGTTTCCCTTTGTGGCTTGTGTTTTATCATTCCTAATTGTAAAAAATGGGAGGCATGCCTATAGAATAGAAAGAAATAGATATGTGTTCAATCCATTACTCTCAATATATTCGACTCATAAATTTACTCCTCTTTCCTTCTTCCTTTCTCTCTCTCTCTCTTTCTTTCTTTCTTTTTTTTTCAGACAGTATTTCTCTGTATATCCTGGGCTGTCCTGGAACTCACTTTGTAGACGAGGCTGGCCTTGAACTTGAGGTTCATCTGGCTCTGCCTCCTGAGTGCTAGGATTAAAGGCAATTTATTTTTCTTTATTTTGACAGCTTTCCTTGGTTTATTTATTACTTTTTAGTTATTTAATACTCTGATTCTTATTCTTTTTAAAAAATGATTTATTTATTTGTTTTATATGAGTACACTGTAGCTGTCTTCAGATACACCAGAAAAGGGCATTGGATCCCATTATGTATGATTGTGAGCCACCATGTGGTTGCTGGGGATTGAACTCAGACCTCTGGAAGAGCAGTCAGTGCTCTTAACCACTGATTCTTATTCTTTTAGAAGCAGAACCACTTTGAAATTTTATTATCAGCTCTCTCTCTCTCTGACTTTGTCTCTCTCTGTCTCTCTGTCTCTGTCTCTGTCTCTGTCTCTCTCTTTCTCTCTCTCTGTGTGTGTGAGTGTTATGTGTGCACATGTGTGAATGTGCGGATTCAGGCCCATGTGTATGCACTGGCACACATTTGTGGAAGTCAGAGTAAACTTGGGGACGTCTATTCTTTCCTTCCATCTTTCCATGAGTCAAACTTAGGTTGTTAGGGTTTTGTGGCAAATACCTTACCCCCTGAGCCATCTTGCAGGCCAGTGGCAATACTCTTCCTCCCTTCTGTCCGTTAATAATAAATGTAGTAACGTATAGTGAACTGGAAGCTGTTCTCTTTAGGAATTTTGAGAAAAAAATTTAAATTCAAATCCCACAGTGCCACATGAGTTTCACCTTTGTCATCCATGGTTTCAGTTACCTATAGTCCATTGCTGTTGACATTATTAAGGAAATTACAGATGTAATTCATCATAAGTTCATGGGTGTTAAAATTGAGGCACTTCTATAGAGAAAAGCTTTTTATGTCCTTGTTCTCGCTACAAACAAACAAACAAACAAACAAAAAGTCTTCAGGCTTCGTTGATTTTGTTTTCTGTTCTCTAATCTTTTCCTCTCCATGTCCTGCCTGAATTTCCCTTGCTATTCAGCAGCTCTAATGAAAAGAGAACAGCTCTTCTCTCTCATTGTAGCTGTACCCCAGCCTGTTCTCTCCCCCCTGTACTGGTGGCATAACAACAGGCATACTTCAAACCTCAGTCAGAAGTTGATGGAAACCATCCAGGTTGCTGAAGTTTAGAGGTCAGTGAGTCCCTTGGATTATGTATCAAAGAAAATTTACTGGTCTAGAAATACTATGGAGTGGTAGAGCCCTTGACTAGTATGTGTGAGGTTCTGGGTTCAGTCTACAGGACTGAAGATCAATCATCAACCAACTAACCAATCAGTTAATCAATCATCATTAAATTAAACAAACAAAAATCACTCAACTTTATTGTTTTATCTCAGTGCAAAGGCCCAGATATTTTTATCATATCCTTGAAAACATCTGTGCGATCTATTTATTAAAAATTTCTCCCCAAAGGTTAATATGGACGAAGAGTCCTGAGAGAGGTTGTATGGTCCTTCCCCAGAAAATTCTATTACTTCTCTAGAAATTTGTCCATCAGAAATCCAGACAAAACCTGCTATCAGTTACCATGCTCTTCCCCTTCCTAAAGTTTAGTGAAGTGCCTGTAACATTGAGTACTGAGTCAATCATGAGAAAACAGACTATTAAAATGCAGGCATAAATATAGTTTGCATATCACAAAAGTCATGCAAATGAAGGCAAGCTCTGCAAGAGCAGATAGTAATTTTCCAATTAAGTATGACCAATGTGGCGCTTTTTGATATCTTCGTCAGTATTCAAAACTCTCAGATTGCCATACCTACCTATGTTCTGTGGGGCCAGTGCTTTTAAACACAGGCACCAGCCGAGACATTCCTACCCACTCGGAGAATGCAAGCGTTGACTGCTTCCTATTGGTACAATTATGGAGATTTCACTCCATTTAACACTTTTATGTTTATGTACATGAATATTTATGGGGAAATAGACTTGAGTATTAAAAAAATAATTGTCATCCAGCTTCCTTGATTTCATCAGGCTGTTTGTGCAAGGGTATGCTACAAGCACACAAGTTAGAAATCAAAAGGATGTGACACACTTTTATATTATCCGGCAACATGAGGAAGGAAAAAAAATGAAATGGAGTTTGTGATCTTTATTACTCAAGGTGACAAGTTAATGTGTGGGTGATGGTGTGCAGCTCCCAAATGAGATTTGTCGTATCCCTAGAACTGTGTAAATTGTCCGAAGAGAGGAAAGCGCCCATGCCACAGACCGATTCACTAGATCTCCCGAGGAAGTTAGATTGGAAACTTAAAGCCCACAGTTGTTTGTAGGCAGCAAAATGTGTGGAGAGTGGGAAGAAACTGTGGCTGCATGAGGAATTTTAATGACCTAAAGTTTCTTTTCTTCTTATTAATTTAGCACAGGGAGGGCAGAGAGACAGAGAAGCCATCAATCTTGCCGATGTCTTTTTCCTCTACACGGGGCAATGAATGCCTGATTTGGCACAGGCATTAAAGAGCAGGAAGCCAAAAAATAGAATCAAGTAAAAATGATTTTATAGTTGTTATTCTTCCTGAGAATATCTGTGCTCCCAGAAGCACATGTCATAGTCAAAAAAATGCCATTGGAAATTCAGGGCCCTGCACGGAGGGGCTGTTGGTCATTTGGAAAGATGTGCGACTGAGTGAGTCAGACATCTCTAGGGACGCTCTAAGGCCTATTCAGAATTCAAGGCTGTGCACCTCCTGTTCGCTCATAAGACAGGTGAGCTAAGTGTCTTGCTGGTTACAAAGAGCCCGGGAGGGGAATGGGTTACTTGAAGCCATCGATTCATTATTATCTCCTTTCATATTGATCTGATATCAAAAGAGAATCACTGTTCCAGATAGGACTTCAATGTCCTTTTCAATCAATATATTGGAGCGTTTTTGTCCTGATTATCTAGTATGAATAGAAATAAGATAAAATTAAAGCACTTGTCTGACTAAATGAGTGAATATTTCTGCTGTGGTCCAGTAAGGGGCTTTTTTGCTTCCTTCTTTCCTTCCTTCTTCCTTCCCTCTTCCCTCATTCCCTCCTTCCTCTCTCTTCCTTTGTTCCTTTCTTTTGTTTCTAATTTAATTTTGTATGTAATTTAATTTTATATGTATGTGTGAGTACATGCATGCATATGCAACACATGTGTGCTTCGTTCCTAATAAGGCCAGAAAAGGGAACCAGATTTGCTAGGACTGAAGTTGAAGGCAGTTGTTAGCTGCCAGAAGGCTGCTGAGAACTGAACCTTGGTCCTCTGCAAGAGTGTCAAGTGTTCTTAACCACTGAGACATTTCTTTAGGCCCATATTTGATTTTTCTGTGCCAATTTCAACCTGTATCTTTTACAGGGGAATGGTGTTGGACCTTGCAATCCTCTATTTTCTTTAGTTGCATTAGAAGGGTTAGAAAATTGCTTTAAAATCATTGTTAAGTCTCAAGATTGAGGTTTGCATGTTTTTATTATTAATATGGGGATCCCTTATTTAAACTGCTTCATATATATATTTTTTTACTTTATCATTTCACAAAGAAATTTTTGGGGTCTCTTTGGGAGAGTTCAAAACAGATACTCTTTATAAGTTTGCTGTGGACATGGTCCAGACTCTCTATCTTTAAAATAGACAGCATTACTAGATTTGACACAATGAAAACACAGTGCTTGCCATACCAGGCCCTGTTTTTACTCATTTAAAAATTATTTGACTATGAAAGATCAGAACTCACAGGTGTTTACTGTTCTAGAAAGCCAGAGAGCAAAATGGCCTTAAAAGGAACACTCAACTAGATTCAAGAACTCCTGTTCTATGTCAAACATCATGACAGGCATTGGGGAGAAAAAGCCAGCGTTAGACCACACTGAGAAGTAAAGATACTCATCAAACAACTCTGACCAATACTACAATAAGGGACGTGATAGAGAATTCCAGTTCTTAACTTCAGTGTCAATTGATTTCTGATTCAGTTCATCTCACCTGCCGAAGGAAATATTTATGCATGACTCGATGTCACTCTCTGCACTACTGGAAATGACTGTCAAGTTGTCACTTACTTAGATAATTTTACTAGAAATTGGCCAACAGATGATATGCATGGACAATATGAATGTTTTAGTAGAATGCCTTTGACTTATAAGCTCTGATACTCATAATGTTAAGTTGCTTCTGAAGTTATCTGAAAATAGCAATATCCTTGGTTTGCTTTTTTTTTAAAAAAAATCCCAAAGTTGATTTTTTTTATTTGTCTTAGAGGTGGTTTTAGCTTTATTTTTATTAATCACTCAAAAGTAATGACACAGAGCAATAACAGGATATCCAAGAGGACTTCCAGTGAAGATCCAGTACTGATAGTGTAGGAGAAGCCAGAGGCCTCCAACTAGACCAATGAGTAATTGTAATGAACATACTGTATGACATGCCATAACATACTACAGCTTCCATGATGAGATGTTTTTATTTCTTCTTCTTTTATTTTTGTTTCCTTTTGAGGGAGAGGTTGCATGAGGAGAAGGCAGATATGGAGGGATGGGGAGATAAGTGGAATTGGGATGTATGATGTGAAGTTCTCAAAGAATCAATAAAAAGTTAAAATGAAAAGTTAGAATCAGTTACATATTCCAATCCAGGAGAACCCTGAGTTCCCAGGAGAACTCTGATGGACTATAAAGGAGAAACTAGGGTGTCTCACATACTTTCCTATGTGGCTTGTGTCTGCTCTGTGTTACCTACGGCATTAAGAGTTGAAACTAATATCTGAAAGCCATTCCCAGAGTCTCTCCATCGTCACTTCCTCGAACCCATGAGCATCTTCTTTGACTCTTCATGCTCTGACTTCAGTTTGCCATCTTGGTCTTGTAGGAGCTGACATCCTTAGAGTTGCTGTAAAAACCCTACAGAGCCTATTTCCCCTACTTCATCCATGTCTTTCAGTAACGTGTTACGTCTACTTGCCCAACCCTTTTCAGCACACAAGCTAGGAACCGTTGTATGTGCTGTCACAAGGATCAGATAATATTGCCTCCTTAAAAGTCACATCAGAGAGAGGGACTGGTAGTGATAGGGACTTTAGATGTGGAAAGAAATCACTGGAGAGTATCGGAAGCTTTCTGCAACTGTGTAAGCTTGTGTCTCTTTAGTTAAAAGCATGTGAAGCTTGGGTAAGGGTGAACAAATAACTTGAAATAATGGTTTTGTGATCATGGGTGGTAATCTTGTTTAACTTTCACTCCTGATACAGACCTGATCTGCACAATGTTCGAAGTCTTTTGAGTCTTACAGAATGGGTCTCCTGAGTAAATTGCCTTACTCTCCTGAATAGAGCATAGGCAGGTTACTCATTTTAACTGTAAAGAGATGACGAGTACTATATCTCCATGGGGAATGTTTAAAAATACATAAAGCAAAATTACATCCCTAAGTACACTGAGTCTAAGAGCAGGCAGTCAGCCTGCCAAGTTTTGCTTTGCCTTGGAGAATTAGAATAATTATTGTAAGCTCAGACAAACGCTTGGTTTCTCTTGCAGGTAGATTTCTGATGATTTCATCCTGGCTCAAAAATCCTTTAGTTTCTTGATGGAGCTAAAGAACATTGCTGCACTGAGGCCAGAGGGGGCACCAGATCATCATGATTGATAGAAAGGCTTAGCTGAGCTCTGCAGAAGGCCCAGGCATCAGGCCTGCAGTCTACTGTGAGCATTTGCATGACAACATATTGAGGTTTCTCTGTTTGCCTACTCTAACTCCAGTAGCTCTCACCCAGTGTTAGAGGCCCTGGAAGTGTTCAGCTAAGGAGCACGCCACAGTTAGCAGGATCTGTTTGTAAGCATTGTCATGAGGCCTCTGTATCTTTTCCCCTCCTTTCCTATTTTAGTCACAGGATAGAGATGAACTGCTTGGAATATGGGTGGGCAGGGGTGGGTCTTTTTTCTCCTCAAGACAGAAAAGTTATTTGTTGTTTTCCAGATTTGAATATGATGTTGAGGGAAGGGACACACTTTTTAATGTTTTTATGAGTGGCTTCCTTTGCTGTATTTCTTAAGAGGTTTTCAATTCAAAGACAGCTTTCAAAGGGATCCCATCACACTCCTACGTCATCTATGTCTCACCTTGGATGGTAATTAACTCTTACATGCCACCTATAACTTGCTGGTGTTTTTATGTACAATGGGTACATTTAGGACAGTGGATGAAGGCAGATACCAAAGGTCAGAATGGCTCCTGACCTAGGTAAGGACCTAGAAGAAATGACAGTAATGTAATGTGGGATGTAAATTAGTTATTTTATTTAAAACAGAACTTAGATTCTGGTCTAGGATTTCATAAGTACATGAGAAATAAATGTTTAAAGATGAGATAGACCTCTGTGCCAGTCCTATGAGATTGCTATTTTACCAGGGAAACTTACTAACAAGTGATTTTTAATATGGGCATATATTCATATCTGTTTTTTATGCACAGTTCCCATCTAATGTTTCAGGATGCATGTGATCTCTTATGCTGATAAAATTCTTTGCAAAAGAAGTTCTAAAGTAACCTTATACAAAGAGCATATTACAGTAAACTTCAGCATAATTTATATAACACGTATTTATATAGCACTTACTATGTGCCATGGACTCTTTTAAACACCATGTAAATATTAGCTGACTTAATCCTCATTATAACGTGAGAATACTGGTGGAATTTCAATTAAGTGATGTGAGAAAAATCCTGTAGCCCAGTGCTTGAGATTATGAATCCTTCAATAAATATTTGTTGGAAGAACGAATACCCGAGAGTGACTCAATCAATCAGTCTGTCTTGTTTGGCTATCAAAAAAAGCAAACAACACACCAGGATATGATATTGAGTGGCTAATAGGTTTAGAGAAACTGGAAACAGCGGTATTCTTCTTTAACAGCTGTGCTCAGTTGGTACCAAGGTGCCCTAAATAATTCTGCCTTCTGGACAATCACTTGTTTTTAATCATTGACTTAGATCTTTAAATATCATAGTATAAATTATCTTTGGTGACCTGAAGATAGCTGAATTTAATCTATCTTTAATATTTGGTTCATTGAATCTAAATTTTTATTTTGTCATTATTTGAGATTTGGAGCAAAAGGCATTATGGTTCTGACTAAAACATTATGATTTGTTGACTTTTTTCCCCTTATAACTTGAATTGTATCTTTTTGCTCTAACCTGAGAAACCATTTGTATTTGTTAGTTGATTGGTCATCAGAGATCAGTAAATGAGCATTTACTATTTTGTATTGCTTCATAATCATTAAAAATATCCACATGCTAATCCTGAAGGATAAGTTTCAGACACTATACGGAATAGTAAAAGGTAACTGCCAGCTTTCATGAAGCTATGCTGTGTGTGTGTGTGTGCTTAGACTTTTCAGACAGGGTCCATTTTTAGTTCAGTCTGTCCTGGAATTAAAATCTTTCTGCCTTATTGTCCTTAGTAAATGTTTTTACTCACTATCCAGTGGCTCCATCAATTGTAGGTTCTTTTTAGTCTCACTAAATTAATTAGGTTTAAGTCTTAAATCTTACTGTTGAAAATATTAACATGACAGGAAAGAATTTGTTCTGTATAATCACAGCACAAGGCTTCAGCTGCCCAGTCTACTCCCAGTAGTGTCTTACACAGCCTGTCTCATTTACCAGTCTTTAGCTATCAGCCAGAACACTTATGTCTTGCTGAGTCCTGATAAATGTCTGGTGAATATTTGATTTCTAATCTTCTTTATTCTTTCTTTTTTTTTTTTTTTTTTTTCGGCAGGGTTTCTCTGTGTCCCGGGCTGTCTGGAACTCACTTGGTAGACCAGCTGGCTCCGAACTCAGAGTCGCTGCTTGCCTCCAAGTGCTGGGATTAAGGCTGCGCACCACCGCTCTTTCTTTCTTTCTTTCTTATAAAACTGTTGAGATGTGGTAACTGAAATACAGATAGAGTTTCATGGGAAAAGTATTCGTATCACTCTGAAGTGTTTCTCATGGTATTTCTCTTACCTGTTTATTCTCAGCCCTTTCTGCTACAAATTATGACCCGTTTTTTAAGGATAAATGACATTTCTTTGACTACTTTCCCAAAGCTTTTTCCTTTTGCTAGCCCATACTTTGTTTTGCTAGGTTGAAGACTTCCTAAGAGTAAGTAGATATATTTGCTTTCTTGTTTGTTGTATCTTCTCTATTGCATTGTACTCTGGTGTTATTTATCTTTTCTAGATAAGCTTATATTCTAGTGCTGTGTGACCACAAAGCAAATACAAGAAAGTCTTGGCTTTCACAAAAACTGAAAACTGGAGCAAATTTAGCCGATGCCCTCATAAATTATAGATTATCTTAGATAAGATTGTAAAAGGGTAATCAAGATCCCTCTTCACTTTGTTTATATTTATCCTCTTAATCTTACCTTGAATCTTATTGGGGCCAAAGAATTAGTTGGAAGTTTTCTCTGGTGAATATGGTACTGAGATTTGATGTTCTAAATCATGATTTCCATCATCAATGATGTTACCCAAATGGAACTCTAGTAAATTACTGAAGAATGCATATTGAAATTCTTTTGAAAGATTTTTTTCTAAAACTAATCTCATGACTTGAAGTGCTGGGGTGGAAGATACCCAGTGGAGCCCAACCCCTTCAGAGGAGAAGGGGTGGGGAGATGGGGGAATGATTGTGGGAGGGGGTGACTGGGAGAGGCAGTGAGCAGAATGTAAAGAGAATAAGGAAAACCCTAATCTCACGAATCTTATAAGTCTTCACAAACTATAGTGGTCAGATTTATGATTGCATCAATAATAGTTACTTTAATAGAAGATTTTAAGTTCCTTGGAATTGTAATGTTGGGCATCTTGTTAAGCACATATTTTAGGTTGTCAATACTTGTCTTATGGAAATATATATGTAGGCATGGACTATCCCTACTTTCGGCATCCTGTCCTGATTTATAACTGAAGTCTTAATCTGGATGATTTTGGAATATTTCTAGACACAAAATATTTGAATAGAGTTCTGCAACAGCTTTTTATTTCTGACCAAACTTAAAACCTCTGAAGCAATAGAGGTCTTTATGTGTTCATAAAGCTTGGAAGACAAAGAGCCACTTTTCTACACAGAGATTGTATTTAGTGTTTTCTGGAACTCATAGTGGTTCACTATTATAATTGTACTTTTACCATGGAATGACAAATACAAGCATTATCGTTTCTTCTTGTTGTTTTAGTTCTTCTTAGCACCATACATAAACTTTTTAAGTTCATTGTATTTTTAGGTCGCATATAATATACTTGCACCATCTTTGGATAAATGGTTGATGATGTTTTTATAACTTTGTTATAGACTTTAACATTACTCAAATGAATCCCAAATTTAAATTTTATAAGTTTAAAGCATTTTCTTTTCAGAAATGCTTACAGATTGGTTCTTTTCTTCAATTGTGTCCATGACAGATATCAGATGGGGATATGGTCATAAGTTTCTCTTACATTTGATCTAATTTAGAAGACAGCCTCTGTATAATAAGAAGCACACCATGGCAAGTTTCAGGTCTTCTTGCTAGTATAGTCTTGTGGCGATGGATTGCATATGGCTGATTTTAATCTACCAACCAGAACAGTATAAGAAGTGACATAAAAGTAAATATGTCAGTCTTATGAAGAGCTTTCTGTGGACTTGACCTCTTCTCCAAATACACTGGCAAAGTATCTCATCTATGACATCATAGAAAAATGATATTTGCATTGTTTACTGCTTGAAACATATTCTAGTTTAAATTAATGTCACATAAAGTCATCATCTTACTTGGACAAAAGTCTTATTAAATTGGACATGTCTTATACTGCATGTCATGTAATTAAATTTTTTGACATCATTTTTTTTCAGCTGGAAATTTATTTGAGTTAATTCGAAACTAATTATTACAGACTTCCAAATAATATACCACATGATATTGCATTTTGTATTTCTTTGGCATTGTGTAGATGAGTATGTTTTAGAAAATCCTGCAAGTTAAATATATTTTAAAGTAGAAATTGAAAGAAAATATTCAGATAAAGAAACAAGTATACAAATGAAATTTAATAAAATATATGTTTATTAAAGCATTACTTATAAAAAACAGTCTGAAACTATCAAAACACACCAAAATATACTGTGGAGAAAAGGTTACTGTCTTATCTAGTGTTTCCATTGCTGTGAAGAGACACCATGACCAAGGTAACTCTTATAAAGAACAACATTTAATTGAGGCTAGCTTACAGGTTCAGAGGTTCAGTTCATTGTCATCAAGACAGGAAACATGGCAGCTTCCAGGCAGGCATGGTGCTGGAGGAGCTGAGAGTTCTATATCTTCATCCAAAGGAAGCCAGGAGCAGATGTCTCCAGGCAGCTAGGACAAGGGTCTCATTGCCCAACACCCTATCCTAACAAAGACACACCTCCTAATAGTGCCATTCTGTGGGGCAAGCATATTCAAACCACCACAGTTACCTTTTCATACACAGTCTTAGAAACTTTTGTTATTTTCTTTCCTTATAGACAGGATCTTCCTAGCTATTCCAGGCTGGCTTAGAACTCATAGTGCTCATCCCTCACCTCCTCAGAGCCACAAGAACTGGTGTATACTGCCATTCCAAGATAACTGAGACAGATTAAGAAAATGATCTAAGAATACCAGTTATTTCCTCCAAAATAAGAAAAAAGCACAACTGTTAACAATAACCCTGGATATCTAGCAGTACAAACAACAATATTTTATAAAAAATAAACAGACCAGTGAGTACTAGTCAGTATGTCAAAAAAAAATTACAACCCCTACCATGCGTTGATGGTTTGTGTTGTAACTATGTAACTTAGTTCCCAGGGAACTCTGGAGGCTACGGTCTCCCACAGGCAACGAAACACTTGCATATTAGGAGGCTAAGGTTTCTACCAACAGCTCTTGCCTTGCCACCCCATCTATTGCTCTTCAGGCTGAGGGACAGGTACTTTGAGGGTCTTATGGCAGCTATTCCTCCCAGGGGATTTCTTTTTCAGTAATGAGGAATAATATTAAGGATGGATCCCAGGGTGAATAGCTTCAGATCACTGTGAAACTGAGAACATAGGTAAATAATTCAAAGACATGTCAATTTTATGTGGAAAGATGCTAGGCATGCAAGTCAAATGCAGTTCCTTTCAAGAATGTGTTTCTTCAAAAGTAATGTAATAAGTGTTACATTTGAGAATGCTTCTAAAAGTGGACACTGGACAATGAGATCCAGACATTAGACTATCCAATGATGACTCTTTCCCTTTATAATCCTGAAAAGACATCTGTCTCCAAACATGTTAATTTGGTCTCAGAAAATAAACTGATTTGTACCATCCAGATAGACCAGCCTCTTCGATAAAGCTTGGGTTGTAACTATGTCACTTAGTTCCCAAGGAACTCTGGAGGCTACTGTCTCCCACAGGCGACTAAACACTTGCATATTAGGAGTCTAAGGTTTCTTCTATCAGCTCTTGCCTTGACACCTCATTTATTGCCCTCCTCTGGGATGCCTGGTTGTTATCCAAGGCTCAAACCGAGAGAGGCATTGCTGCTGTGGGAAACTCTTAACTTATCAATTTATGAACTCAGAAACAAAATGTTTACGTTAGGCTCTCTGCTTTTCCCCAAGCCTCATTCTAGGATATTACAGAGAAAAGCAAGCAAGTGAAGAAAAAAGTGGTTTCAACAGAGGTTTTTATTCTTTACTTAAGAATGGTCTCTTGGGGCTGGAGAGATGGTTCAGCAGTTAAACACACTGCTCTTCCAGGGACCTGGGTTTGATTCCCAGTATCCACACAACAGCTAACAATTGTCTGTTAACTCCTGTTTCAGGAGATCTGAGTCTCTCATACAGACATACATGCAGACTAAACAACAATGTACATTTAAAAAAAATGAATGGCCTCTGATAATTCCTCAGTAGCTCCATTTTGCACGGGAATACAGTAGAACATAGAGATTAGTATAATTTTTCTCATAATTGCACACATACTTACTGCTCAACACAGTCAAGATTTCAACCAGAGCTGTGTAGATTTTTAAGGCTCTTGGTAATCTCAGTGCTGGGGTTGCTTGTAAAGTTTCTCCCTTTAAATATTGTCCTTGGTGTTTTCCTAAATTGTATATGATGGTACTTTTCTTATTGAGTGTGATACTCTCTTATTAAGAAAATGACCCCAAAATGTTGTTTCTATATGATCTAGAGACATGAGAAAAGCTATTTTTCCTATTAATGAGAAACATTTCTTATTTCTTTATTTTTGTTACCTTGAATTATTTTTGTACCTGCCATCTTTTGTGGAACGACCTGAAACAAACTAAACCACTGTGTCCTGTAAGCCTGACATTATCTACTTGATTTAGTTTCATTAATACCTGTATGATCAGACTGTGCAAAAATTAGCATACATCATTAACTAAACCAGTTGAAGTGGAAACATAAAGCAAAAGGGCTGATACAATATTTAATAGATTTGCTAATTAATGTCTTTGCATTACCCCCTTCTAGTTCTAGAGACTGAGCCCACAGCTTGCACAGATGGGGTATGAATGAGCTATGTTACCAAGATGCTACTTAATTTCTATGAATGACTAACAGGATTACACTTAGAATATATACAAATAATATGCCATAATACTGTTTCCCTTTTGGGTTAATGGAGTTAGCCTCCTGGGAAAGGAAAGAAAAGTTCAGGAATATGTTTATTCCTGGAGTTGCTCTCTTTAGCCATCTGAGGAAAAGATCTCAGCAGATGAATAGAATATGTTGGAGCATCCACCAAGCTTTGCTGAAACAGTACTTTAATGACCTTTCTAGATTCAAACTAATAATAACATTAACAAAAAAGGACTTGGAACAAAGAATTGATTTGAGTTCATTTTGATGATCTGCCTCAAGCTCCACCATAAGAAGTATGTTTCCCATTACATCATTCAACGTAAAACACATTTTGCAAGTCTGTAAACCTTCATACTTCAGGATATTATGTGGGCAGGGAAGGGAGAGTTATAGTCACACTGTTTCTTTAGAACAACTCTTTTATAGGAAAAACTACAAGAAATGGTAATTTAAGAGCGCTTATGTATGTTGAAATATCTCCATCTTGAGGCATGTTTGGAATGAAACAGTTCAAAATCACACCCAGTGCTGGTATTGTTTGAAGGAGTGTCCTTTTGGAATTCATACATTGGGACATAAGTGACAAAATGATGGACTTGAGGCCTAGGGCTTTGGGAAGTAATTAAATCCTGAGGGTTCTGTCCCTACAAATATGACCTCAGATTCCTTCCTGTGTCTTCCATCTCTTCTACCACGTGAAGAAGCAGTGTTGGATTCCTTTTTTTTTTTTTCTTGTGGGGTACAGCAGGAATCTGCCATGTTGGAAACAAGGGGGAGTGTCTAGAGAACATCCAATCCACCAGCACTTTTATCTTGACTTTGCCAGGGTTCAGAACTTTGGAAAATAAATTTCTGCTGTTTACAAATTGTCCAGACTTGGACATTTTGTTTTAGTAGCATGAACAGACTAACACAGATTTGGAGAATCATAGAAAATTGCAATTGTCCCATAAAAATCTCTGAAAATTTGAATGGTTGCACTTTAATAATGGAGGACATTGGTAGTGAAAATATGCGTGAGCTATAGAAATAGAGGAGTACTCAGAGACACATAACTTAGCCTGTCTCCAGAAAACACTGAAAATTCTAACAGACTTCTGATTGGTAGCTGCTTTTGCTTAGGTCTTTCAGTAGGGAAAGCTTTGGAGCTTGAAGGTCTACAGCTGTTGTGAATGCTGGCAATAACTGTCAATATCATAATCATTTTAAGCTATTAGTTATTTTGGAGAGATGCCTAAACAGACTGTTTTTGAATGTTTCACTTATGCCCATTGGTTTTAGAGTAATAACTTTATGCTAATTAACCAATAATGGTGATAATAGTACATTTGATAAATGTCAATATTTTTCTATATTATCAAAGTTGTGTGGTGTATCTCCTTGCTTTGTTCAAAATTAAGGCAACACTGAATATTGGGGGATGGTTGACTCAGTTTGGCAGAAGGCTCAAAAATATTATTAGTACAGCTACTGTGTCCCAGGAAACAGTGGATGAAACAGCTAAAGAGTAAACCCTACATGATTGCTTGTTGGGATTAGTTAATGCCAGCACATGAAACGTCTCTGAGAACTCAGCTATCAATGAAAGAAACCATGTTTTCTATATGAATGTAACTAGAATTTCTGGTAGAGTAGTGGTGCTACCAAAGTCTTTCCACAAACATGTCTTTTAGAGGATATGGGCTGCCATACAGCAGAAAATAAAAACAGGCTCCTTGAGTTCAAAGAAAAAAAATTTAGGTATAAACATCTGCAGCTGGAATTTTCCTAGATATTTTGAAAAAAAAAATGCTTGTCAAGGGGAGGTGGAGTGGAGTTGGGGGAGTCAGGGGATGAGAAGGAGGGGAAACAGTGGTCAGGATGTAATATATAAGAGAAGAAAGAAGTTGGGGAAACATTGAAATTATGTATTATAACATTTATTGTAAAAGACCAAATTTATTTGTGAATCGTATTGAAAATTCTTATATAAAGAAGTGCAGAAGAACCACTTGTCAATACAAACCTAATGGACAATAAGCTGAGGCAGGAGTGGAAGGCGGGACTTCCGGTTGGGAAAGTGTCAAGTAGGAGGAGGGGATTTTTGAACTGGGAGGCTGAGAAGATGGAAGCCAAGAAGAGTAAGCCAGACACACAGATGAACTCATGCTAGAGTAAATGGGATAAGATGTCAAGAATTAGTCGAGGAACCAGGCTAACTAATGGATTAGGTACTTCTTAATAATATTAAACTACTGAGTTATTATTCGGGAACTGGGCCACAGGTGGAAAAGCCCATGGCTTTAATGAAGTGATCATCTCAATAGGTATTTGTGGATGATATGGTCAGTGTTGGATGCAGACAAGGTGTGCAGATTGTAAAGAAGCAGATTACTAGCCAAACCTGAGGCCAGGTTAGAACAGAACTGAGTCCTTTCCTTTGCTGCCCTTATGACAGGGAAAAGGGAGCTGAGTGATGATCTCAGGTCCAAGACTAGACTGTTCTATAGAAGAGTGACTGAAAGAGTGTGTCTGAGGATGACTTAAGCTTAAATTTCAGTATGAGTAGGAACACATTTTTTTTTTTTTAATTCCTTTGAGGCCAGGGAGATGGTTGGGAGGGTAGAAGTCCTAGTGAGTGGATGACTTGTATTCTTTCCCTGGACTCCCACAAAGTGATTTAACTACTCAGAGTTATCCTCTGACTTTCACATGCTTGTGTGGGTTTACACTCACACACACACACACACACACACACCAAGAGAAGAGAGAGAGAGAGAGAGAGAGAGAGAGAGAGAGAGAGAGAGAGAGAGAAAGATAAAATCTCTTTTCAAAGAGCAAGTAGGCCCAGAGGGGAAAGATGATGAGGGTTTCAAGATGGCACATATATTTGGTGGAAGTGGAAGTGAGTAGCAATATGTTATGAAGAAACCAATTAGAAGAAAAGTGGATTTGGAGTGTGAGAAAGTTGTTCTGGGAACAGAGGAGATATACAGAGAAGATTGTAGACACCTAATGTGGAAGAGTCAGTTGTGGTATAAAGAGTTGAGAGTATTTCTGGCACTGCCATGATGGGATATGTTGGAAAACCTGTTTCCACATGGGCACTCCACAAAAGTGACATCATTCACGATTCTGGTTGTGAAAGAAAGATGAAAGCTGCCGAAATCAAAATGGTGCTGCTTGAGACAACTCTAATACAAAAGTAAATAAACCTGGGAAGCTATGAGGGAATGATTCTTCCTCCTGATTGGCTGCTAAGTCATAGTAACATCAATGGTTGCCACACAACTACAGTGCACAGAGGTTATTGGCATCTTATGCACAAGTAACTCTACAAGGACAATCATTTGTTCAACTCTGGGTTTATGCCATTTTTGTTGTTAATTATTATGGAGAACAATTCTCATTTTAAAACTAGATGCAATCATCAAATATCATTACAAACTTCTTCTTGTGCTACTGACATGGGTCAGCAGTTAAATGTACTTGTTACCAACTTTACTAACGCATCTTTGATTCCCAGGACCCACATTGCGCGCAAACACAGCTCACAGACACCACACACACACACACACACACACACTCGCACACTAAGTAAATAAATGAAATTAAAAACATTGAAAGAACTCTTCCCTCCTCTCAGGCTCTTGAACATGTGATGGCTGTGTACCAGTGTTATAGTGGCCTACTATTCCAGATAGATTTTATTCTTTGCAGCACCTTTCTCTAACTTTACAAAACTTAGTTGGTAGGAGTATTTGTTTGTGTGACAGGCATACCTCTGTGTATCTGAAACAAAGAATTTCAAATCTGACTTCAAGACACTTCAGTGGAAACCCAGTGAGGCCTGTCACCCTGCATTGGAAATGCATAAATTGAATTTTAAGGTGCAAACAATCAATATTCCACAACCTGTGGAAGCACATTTAATCATGCCCATTTTGTTTTCCTTTATAAAATACTTATTTAATCCCTCCCAGATGTTATCATACATAATTAACTGAATCAAAGGTATTTTTGCCGTCAATTGCATCAAGATTCTGTGGCTGGAGGGTGCCGTGGGTAATCAGCATTTTTATAGAATGATTCTAGAAAGTATTCATTTCTGTTGACATGAGGCTGGCATAATGTATGCCTCCAAGTTGTCATTATTTGCTGAATAATAAGATAGTTTATAAGCTTCTTACCAATTTTAGTCAAGATGTAATTCTTTATCCAGCTAATGAGGGATTGTTAACACATAAGTAACATTCTGAGAGTGTGTCTTGCCCCATTCTAGCAATTCAAATACTCACCCAAATTGGTGATAAAATCAGGATCTAAATTCAAGAGCACTTTTGTATCCTTCCTCATTTGAAGGTAGAACATAAACTAAATTAAGACCCAATATAATTTATTGGACTTTTAAAAGCTTTGTGCACTTTTCCTAAAAAATGCCCTGAAGGATTAACAATAAAATTAACTTAAACATCTGCATCTACTTATTGCAATAATGATCTACTCAAATGGAAATCAGGAGTGAGCAAATCAAGCAATATGCTTAGTTATCCTTGGCATATCAAAGGGTGGGTTGAAGATATAAGTTATTTTAATTAGGAAGAGTGACAATGTTTCTAATGCTACACATCCTTGAAAAAACAACATATTCTGCACTTTATACTATAATGCAGCCAACAAAATGAGTGAAATGTGTTTCATGGTAATACAGAAGTCACAACCCAGCTCAGAATGTGGATATCCTTGCTTCCTGTCTGGCCCTGCCAGGGCCTTCCACCCCAAACTCTTAGGAGGTGACTTTATAGGGCTGTACTCTCTGCTCATACCAGTGCAAAACATAACTCTTACCTCATGGAGTATAAGAGTTTATTCTTGAGTCAGATTTGAATGTCATAGCTTGGGAACTTGGATTCCGGCTGCCCCAGATACTGCATTTCAATGTGGAAGCAAGTTCATGAAGTGTTTATAGGTACATAGCAAAAGAACGTTATGAGGCACTTTCCAAAAACATTGGCAAGGATATTTGGTAGATTGATAACAGCCATGTGGGGAAATCTCTGCTAAGAGTCTCAGATACTATCTTTTGACAGTCGCGTTTTGTATTGGTAGAAGTTTGAATCTACTAAATTAAAACAATCCCAAAAGGTTTAACTTATAGTGAAAAAGATGTTAGGTTCAAAACAGAAGTAGACAACAAATGGTTAATGAAGGAGTTAAAGTCAGCCTAGGGTAATATTGGTTCTGAAGTTGCAAAATCTGACCTCTCTACAATCAAGTAGTAATTATCCAGTCTTTAGAATTTTTAACATAAGTTTTTTTCTTAATTTCAGTTCATATTATATATATATATACATATATATATACCAGCAATTCACCATTGAATAGCTGTGTGGGTCTCATGTAGCTCCCGTCGATGCCAGCTCCCAGGGATGCACACATGTGTTCTTCCATGCACTATGACTTCTAGTAGGTCACATACATTTCTGTTTCCTTTATTTAGAAAAAATATAGGAAAGAAACACACACACAGAGAACTTGTGTGGATATGAAAGGAATTCTGAAAGTTTTGTGTACTTGATTTTCTTTCTTGCACAGAGACCTCTTTTGTGTTAATGGAATGAAACCCTCAACTTGCTAGTTAAACATAACTAAATCTCTTCTTGTTAAAATAGGCCCATGATAAATGCCCAATCTGCCCAAAGTTCACATGGCTGTGTAGGCTGGTGCTTTTCTTACAAATAGTTCTGCAGTGTGCCACTCCTGTCCTTCCCATGATGGCTGCAGGAGAAAACTGATGAATTGTCCCTGGGGTGGGTGGGAATTAGACATTGGAAGTGGAGGTGCTCCAGGCCGTTTCTCTCTGTAGGCCCAGTGTGTGCATCTTCTCTTTGGTCTTAGCCCTTTTCCTGGCTGGTTTTATGACTTTCACATTTTTCTAAGCACAGATAGTGCTTCCTCTTGTGATTTCTTCATTCTTCATCTCTGTTGTCTTTATGATGCAAGTGTCAGAGGTTTGACTGTTACTCATTTAACACCAGTGAGGCAGCCAGCTATCAGGCTGCCATTCCAAATAGTTACTCTGGGACAGGGCACTTCAGGATTACTTGCATGACATACAGGCCATGGGGAATACAGCATATTATCTCAGGCCACTTGCCATTTTATTGCACCACAATCAACCCAAATTTCAAGGTTGATTTGTTCCAGCCTTTCAGAGTTCAAACTTGTACCATTTTCTCTTAACTAACCTGGTATGCTTTGCTCCTCTTGACTCTGATCTATTGCTCTTTGTACCTTTTTTCTACCTTGATGTTTTCCTCTTATTTTTCACTGTAAAGAAGCAACCATTCACAGATGGGAAGTGTGAGGGGAAGAGGACACACAGATGATCAATTCTTTGTAATCTTAAATCAAACCTAAGTCTCAATTCTAGCTCTCCAGGCTGGTTGAGTGACATGACATCACATCAGAGGACCAGGGTACATATAGGATCCCCGGTGAGCAGGGAAAGTGGATATGTCACAGGCTCCTAGTCAATAACTTCACAGTATCAACAAGATGGAGTTTAGTTGTCATCTAAAATTATTTACCTCTTCTGCTGAGAAATGGGAACCAGATCGCTTATCATTAACTATTTTGGTGAGGATGGAAAAAGGAACTGTTTTAGTTAGGGTTTCAATTGCTGTGAAGAGATACCATGACCATGGCAATTCTTACAAAGAAAAACATTTAGTTTAGTCTGATTTATAGTTCGGAGGTTTAGATAGTTATCATCATGGCTGAAAGCATGATGGCACAAAGGTAGACATGGTGCTAGAGAGGTAGCTGAGAGTTGTACATCTGGAGCAGCTGGCAACAGGAAGAGAGAGTGAGTCACTGGGCCTGGCTTGAGCTTCTGAACCTCAAAGGTCACCATCAGTGACACACTTCCTCAAACAAGACCACACCTACTCTAAGAAGACCACACATCCTAATAATGCCACTCTCTATGAGCCTATTTTCATTCAACCACCACAAGAACAAATCATTTTATTTTTTACTACTTTCATTAAGGCCATCTTTACAAAAATCCATGGACTTCACGACTTCAAAACAGAACTGTATTCCCTCACAACTCTGGATGTTTGAAGACTAAGGTCAAGGAGCAGCAGTTTAGTTTTCTTTTTAGACTTCTTGTTCTCTTGTACATGGCTTCTCTTTGTGAAGTCATTGCTAGTGTCTCTTCCTCTTTAAAGGATTCAAGTCATATTGGATTAGGGCCCTTGAGTGGTAAGTTTGCTGAAACCAATGAACCTACTTCATTACTACCTAACACGTTACTATCACCCTAAGTCCTTAGGTAGACTTAGATTAACGCTTGATTCTGTGCATTTTAAGGATTTGGGCAAATGTCTGATGTCACATGTCTATACTTACGACATTATATGGAGTATTTTAACAGCCTAAAAAAATCTGTGAGCTTTATTGACCCACATTATACCCTGACAACCACTAATCTTTCATTTCGTTGTCTTAGATTTATATGTAATATGGCATCTTTTACTTAGTAGTTGAGATGGCTAGTTTTCAGTTTGACAGAATTTAGAATCACCTGGAAGACAAGCCTTTTGTCATTCCTGTTAGGATTATCTTAGTTTAATTAATTGAGGTGGAATATCCTCTGACCACAAGTGGTACTAGTCCCTGGATTAGAATTCCAGCTTGTATAAAATGTAGAAATCCAGGCAAGCATCAGCATGTATTCCCTGTGGTCTGCTCCTGGGACTTTTGCGAAGAATGTGTGATTCTGTAAGAAATGATCAAATTGTCTTCCATTTTGCATTCCTTTCAACAACACATGTGTATTCTTATTATCCCATGTGCTTGCCAACACAATTATGCCCTGTTCTGGAGTAGGATAAATCTAGTGTATTTGTTTTAGTTTGTATTTTCATCCTGATACATGAAGTGGGGATTTTTTTTGTTTATATGTGTGTATGCTATTTGCATATCTTCTTTAGTGGGTTCTATGCTAAGGCTTTTGGCCCACTTTTCTTATTGGGCAGTTTACTTTTTAATGCTATTCTTAAATCTGTATTTTTATATCATAGTCCTTTATTGTTTATGTCTTGGGTAAATATTATCCCCCCATCTGTGGCATGTCATTCTATTCTCTCATTCTAATGGTATCTTATTTTGCATAAAGAATATTTTATTGTAATAAAATATATTTTATTAGTAATGACTTTCATACATACTAACTCTGGTTTTGTATTTAATGTTATTGCTATTTCTAAGGTCATCTAGTTTTCTCATACATCATATTCTATGGAATGTTCACACTTTAGATCTAGGTCTGTGATCCTTTTGGAGCTAATTTTCATGCAAGTCCTAGATTTGTGTCTAGGGTCACTCTTTGGAGAGTGAGCATCCATTGTTCCAGCACCATTTGTTGAAAAGATTGTCTTGCTTTTTGTCAAAGATCAGTGTGTTTTTAATCTTTCTATTTTCTTGCATTGACCTATTTGACTAATTTTTAAATCAACACTACAGTATTTTGTTGACTGTAGTTTCATAGTCAGCTCTCTTACATTGTTTTTCTTAAATAATGTTGATGGTTATTCTGGTTATTTTGTTCCTCTGTATCCACTATGGAATCAATTGGCTGACATCAAAAATAGCTTGATAGAATTTTACTTGGTTTTTCTTTGAACCTACAGGTCAGTTTGGAGAAAATGAGGATCTTGATAATGAGTCTTTTTATCCATGAAAACTAAGTGTCTTTCTATTTATTTAGTTCTCTGTGCCTCTGTCTCTGTCTTTATCTCTCTGTGTGTATGTGTATATGTGTGCTTTGAAGAGCAAAAGCTGACATCAAGTATATTCTTTAACATTACTTTACTTTTTGAGACAAGTCTGGTCACTGAACTTTATTGATTTGATTAGACTGGTCACAGGGATTCTTCTGGTGGAAGGATTGAATTCAGGTTTTTATGTTTATGCAGCAATCACTTTAGTCTGTAAGCAGTCTATCTGGCCCTATTTAGTTATTAAAATTCTTTATAGAGTCATATTTTCTCATATAGATCTTGTACATATTTGACTTATACAACGTGATTTTATTTTTGCAGATGTTTATGTAAATGCTGCAGTGCATTTAGTTTTGATTCTAGCCATTCAGTAAAAATATAGAATGTAACTGAGTGTGCTAAATTGGCCTTGTATCTTGAAACTTTGCTATATTCATTTTTATAACAAGGGGGTCTTTTCTGGTATATGCTATTTTTCTACATAGACAGTCATATCATATGAGAACAGGATGATTTTGTTTCTTCTTTCCCTTTTTACCCTCTTTTGTTATTCTAATCATGTTGTTGGAATTTCCAAGATATTGAAATATCCAGGTGAAGATAAACACACTTGTTTTACATCTGGTCTTGGTGAGAATGTTTTGAGCTTCTCATCACTAGGTATGCTATTAACTGTAAGTCTTTCGAAGATCTTTTTTTTATAAAGGAGAGGAGAGAGTCTCCTTTATTGATAACTTAATGGTTTGGTCCTAAGTGAGTATTAGATTCTGCCAATTTTTTTTGCATATAGTACAAGGATAATGTGATTTTTGCTTCTTTTGGCTATTGGTATGATGGTTTATCTTAATTGATTTTCAAATGTTGAGACATACTTGCCTACATGGAATAGATCCCTGTGATTCAGTTTTTACTAATGTTTTCATACAGGGTATTTTTTGTGTGTTATTGACTCATGTTTGTTACCTTATGATATAGTGAAAGTTACTTGATGGATTTTTATGTGGGTTTTTCTGTCTAGTACGGATAGGATAGGAAACAACACTATGACTTATAGTTATGTCTGCCCTACTTCCAGATCTCCTGTATTCTATTTAATAGAGAATCTGCAGCATTTATGGCAGGTGCTTTCAGACTATGTTTCTATCATCTTCACTATCTTTCTCATCGTCTAGATACACATGGGACAGAGCACTCCTGAAAGAACAGAAGAACCGGATACTGACTTCCACACAGTGGCTCCATCTAAGGCAGTATGGTCAGCATTTATATAAAACATTTTGTTCTGAGCCACCATGCTTCTTTGCATTCAAGACCAAAGTAAACCACAGCACAGAGTCTAAACTGGGTTTTTCGAGATTTTCTTTGTCAATGCAATTAATCTTAGCCTCAGGCAGACCCTTTTGACAATGTCAAAAAGCAACTGCATTCTTCACCAAAATATCACAAAAACAGTCTTGAGGCCACATACTAACATCCTTCTTCTCTGAAACCTCTAGAGCCAGACTTTCCCAGCTCAAATCAAACTTCAGCACCAGTGTCTTCCATAGTTCCTACTAAGATGGCTCATAAAACCCCACTTAAGCATTCCACTGCTTTCCAAATCCAAAGTCTCCACATCCACATTCCTCCAAACAAAAGCATGATCAGGCCTATCACAGTGATAGCCAAGTCTGTGATACCAACTTCTCTCTTAGGATTTCATTGCTGTGAAGAGACACCATGACCAAGGCAACTCTTAAAAAGGACAACATTTAATTGGGGCTGGCTTACAGTTTCAGAGGTTCAGTCCATTATCATCACACTGGGAAGCATGACAGCATGTAGACAGACATGATGTTGGAGAAGGAGCTAAGATCAACATCTTGATCTGAAGGTAGTCAGAAGGAGACTGACTCTACCACACTGGGTGGAGCTGAAGCATAGGATCTCAAAGATCACCTTCGCAGTTACTCATGTCCTCCAACAAGACCACACCTATACCCAACCAGGCCACACCTCCTAATAGTGTCCTGTCCCATGGTCTAAGCATATTTAAATCACAACATTAGTCCTATACTGGTCACGCTGGCTGCCTTCTAAACAAATATAGCCACCATATAACAAATGGTATGTTCTTTTTTTTGTAAGGGATATCAAGACAAGAAGACATCAGGAAGGTCTGGAAGCAGGGACTTGAAAAGGGCTGTAGAAAATATAGCATCCCAGAGCCAAAGCTTTACTAAAAACAAAACAAACAAACAAAGCAACAGTAATAGCAACAACAACAACAACAAACCCAACAAATCAAACAAACAAAGCAACAGCGGCAGCAACAGCAACAACAAACCCAACAAATCAGTGGATGTGTAAACCTCATTATCAGTTCTGCCTCAGTTCTGGAAGAATTCAAACTCTTCATTTTCATGAAAGATTAAATTTTCGACTCAGGCAGGAGAACAAAAAGGTAGAAAGGGCCTGAAAGATGACAAGACCAGTGATAGTGAACGTCAGAAAAAGCAATAAAAAGTAAGTGGAGCTCCCGGGGACTGGACCACCAATCAAAGAGGACTCATGGAGGGACCAATGGCTCTGGCTGCATATGTGGCAGAGGATGGCATTGTTGGATATCAGTGGGAGGAGCAGCCCTTGGTCCTATTGGGTTCGATGCCCAAGAGTAGGGAAATGCCAGGGCAGGAAGGCGGGAGTGGATAGGTGGGGAGGGGAGCACCCTCATAGAGGCAGGGAGAGGGAGATAGGATAGGGGGTTTCTGGAGGGGAGACTTGGAAAGGGGATAACATTTGAAATATAAATAAAGAAAATATCCAATACAAAAAAAGTAAGTGGGAAGTGACCTCTACTTCTTCCTCTTGGCCTCATCTCCTAGTCCCCTGTAGGACACCTCTACGTGAAGTTCTGTAACCTCAAGAGGCTTCTACTGGGGAGATAGCACTTCATTAGGATCTGTCTCTTTATCAGCCTGTAGTTTATTATCATTGATGTAGGCACACAGGGAGTAAGGTCTTCCTGGACCAGGATCTATGCAATAAGATGCCTCTCCAACCATTGGTCCTGTTTTCTATTTTTCTGTAGCATCTAATTCCTTCTTCTCTGCTAGATATTTTATGAATGAGCATTGATTAGCATCTTTTTCTGTTGCTGAGATGGGAATTCAAAAGCAAATTGTTTTGTTTTCATGTATCCCAGTGTATCCCACCCAGTGTGTTTAAGAGGTACACAGTACTCAATAGCTTTTTTTTTCCTCAATGAATGGATAGATGAAGATGACTTAGCTAAAAGGTAGGAAAGATGAGACACAAGTGTCATTCTCTCACTTCCAATTCTTTCTTCTTACTTACCCTAAAAGGAATTATAATTAAGATAAATACAATATTCCTGGATAAGGTAGATACATTTTCTGAGTATTTGGTTTATATCAAGCACAGTACCTCTAACTTGCAGTAGCTCAATGGGAGTGCTAAGTGTGCTGAAATACATGAGATGCTGTTGTCAGTGACTTTGGAATTTTATGTGAGAGAGAAGCAGAGATGAGTGGAAAGAGAGTTACCTTGATGAGCTTCCTCTCTGCCTGTGGCTAGCTGGCTCCTCTCTATGAGGCTACCCAAGCAAATCTCTGTTTCGGGTTTATTCCAGTAAGGTACACCTTCAGGCAGAGATTTCTACTTTGGTGAATTAATAGAATCAATAAAAATATTAGCAGAGATTCCTTGAAAACTAACAAGTCAGCTAAACTGTTCATGCACATATTTGGGTAAACAAATTTTTTTTCCACTGTTTCCAGGTAATTATAAACACTAAAAATTATTTTACTTTATACTATTGTCATGTGAAAAATTAGAATCAACTGCACACTATTCTTCTTTGTGTTTTTACGCTGAAGATAGGACCCAGGGCCTCCTGCATGCTGAGTGCACGCTGCAACAACTGAGCTACCCACCAGCTCTGCCTTCATTTTTGAACTGTACACAATTTTAATGAGGACTTAGATGTGCAAGGGGCAAGTAAAAAGCTGTGAATTCTGCAATCCTGTCATGTAGATTTTGATAGAATGTTTGAATATTTATACGATGTGAAATTTTAAAATGAGATGACTAGAGAGCAAAGCATTGAAACTGTATCCAATTGCAAATCCCATCTCAGATTTATGTCCTCTGTGAGGGCGTGCTGAGACTCTCAACCTGTGTGGAGCTTTCCTGCTTTAGAACAGAGGCATGCTTTGCACTCCTCTCAAAACAATTGCTGACTTTGTATTCTGATGGCTAAGTATGTATCCTATTTGCTGTGCACGATTGTGATTTTCCAGTGTGCAGTTGAACTTAAGATAGACCTGTGAGAAATTTAAAATAAATGTTGCAAATGTCAGCTTCATAAGATGAAATGGGATTTAGAATCTGATCACATGTTAAGGCACTCCGAATATTTACATAGATAAAATATGTTTTAATGACAATCAAAATATATTTTTCAGTGCTAGAAAATGGAAGACAACCGTCTGCCATCAAAGGAATTGGGAGAGACAGCATTACAGTAATACATATCCAGAGGACATGGGCAAATAAAAGAGAGAACATATAAGCAAGACCAAATCCTTAATTCCTTTACTTAGGACTTTGGTTGAGAATGCATTTCCATTCTAATTTTTTTTTTTTCAAAATGAGAATATCAGCAAATACAGAGACACAAAGGCTTTCCTTGCAGTGAACATCACTATTGGCACAATCCCTCGGCTGAAGCTGAAGCTATTAGAAAGAGCTTTGCTTATTGTTTTTATATTGACTGGCATCGTGACTGATAAGACTGTCCAGTGCACTTACTGTTATTAAATTATATTGAGGGAGAAGAAATAGTTGATTTGGATTATTTAGTCAGACTCTGATACTGATCTGTTTGCATATTGTCTCAGAATCGTTTGCCTATTTTTGGCTACATCCATGTTTACCTTAATATCTATTGCAAGAGAATTATCTCCTTCAGGGATAATGCACAGAAATAGGTTTTGTTGGAAATGTTCCCTCAAATGAGACTTGCAGCATGGTGGTTCTAGGGCTCATATGCTTAATGGCTTCATTGACATAATGAGATACTACTTGATACTCGCTGAGAGCTCACCCATTCCGCTAGAGTCCTCAGAGATAACAGCCTTGCTGTTATCCCAAAGCACACAGCACTGCGGTGGAGCCAAAGACATCATTCATTTGTGGATGACCGTGAAATGAAGTGGAATTGGCTTCCAGTGAACGTAAGATAGAAGCCAGAGCTAGAGATGATATTTGCAGAAAACAGTGTCTATAAAACTGTCAGAAAAATAAAATTTCCATTGGTTAAAAACAGAGAAAAACCTTTAGAAAAATCTTTCTGGGCAAGCCAAACGTGTCTGACTTATGTGCTAGTCATTTTCGAGGCCATCTTTCTTTTTTCTTTTTTTTTTTTAAACCCCTATCAAAAAAATCTCCACGTTTTTCTTACTTCTCTTTTCCCCAACTCTGTGAGCAGCAACAAGAGATTTGGACAAGCCAGCAAAGCACAAGCATTTGGTTTTGCAGAGAACGACAGGAAGAGACAGCTAGGCACTGGAGTGCTTCCTCACTTCTTTTCTTTCCTATCTAAATATTTATGCAGATTGCTTTTTCCGCTGCCAGGCTCATGTGTGGAATGTCAGCCTACTACCAAGGATAATACTGGGATGGTACACTTCTTTCCATATGCCGTCCTTTTGCAGGACAGTGGCTCTGGAAATAACCCCTGACAATTACTACTGTGGTTATACAGGTTGTTAGAGATCCTTAGACTGTTATCCTTCCATGGCATTTTCATTACAAGTCCCATTAAAATGTGATTTATGGTCTCAAGTATCCAATGCGCTGTACAGAATCATTTGTCAAGGAAGATATTCTGAACCACTGCTACCTTTCTTTTCAGATGTAATGAACAAAAACTAAGTTTTTCCTGCCCAAACACTGTGTATATTTTATAGTGTTATAATGTCTATTGAGTTCTTAAAGGACCTGAATGGTTACATGAGATTACCTTTATTTTATTATTGTAACCATTATCCAGTACATTTTCTAAGGCCTCTTCTCTAGCATATTTGTGGGTTTTGAAGTACTTTAGAATTGTTATATTTTCAAAGATATTAGTATATGTTTAAGGATATAATATTTGATATCCATGCATACCACAAATCAACTAATAATTAGGATAACAAAGAGGACTTAGGCTTTGTTTAATGTTAATTTAGTGTTACAACCACAACAATGCCTGTTTGCTCTCTGAAGACTTGTACCTCCTCATAGATAGCTTCACACTGTCTCAGAATTTTCCCCTTTGCCCCAGGTTTGTTACTGGGTATGGGTGTATCCAGTGACCACCAGGCTTCATTTCTTTAGACAGGATAGAAATTAGGAGGGATGTACCTGGAAAAGATTTTTCAAAATCCTGAATTCCTTCAAGAGCTTCTTTCATCAGGAGACAAGGATTATGAATACTGTGCAACCGAGTAACATCCACTCATGTTTCTTCCTGCTTGCTAGTGGCTGATGAGTCCGGCTTTGGTCAAACTCCAGTGTGTGACTCATCAGGCATGAACATGCGGAGTCATTTGCAACTTAGACACCAGACTTCATGGGAAAAGCTGCTCTTCTCACACATGGCTCAGATCCCAAGCCAGTGCTCTATGAGCTGTGGAGGGCAAAACAGTCTGGAACTTCTGGCTTGTCATGTTCTTCTATGCATCCGAATTCTGAATAGAGGCCACTCACTATTAGATTCTCAGAAGTCTTCTGTAGGAGTTGTCCCTGAGACATCCCTATCTGGGAAAGAAAGAAACCTTGAAAATACTTTTTTTTCCCCTACTTTGACCCAGTACTTAAGTCTTTCTGATTTTGAGGAGTTCTTATTGATTTTGCACCAGGCTTCACTGGTTCATGCAATCCCAGGAGACTTTTGTTTGAGGTAACCTGAGGTCACCCTCATGGCCCTGATTTAGAACTGAACCACTGAGGAAATGAGTAGTGAGAGGGTCAACACTTTACAAGTGTGACCTCATGCTTATAACTATGACACAGTGAGGGAAAGCTGGGCATTGCCTTCATTTTGGCATCCTGTTTTAACCAGTTGCCTCTCAGCTCAGCTCAACTATGGCTCGTTTCTTGGCAGATGATATTACTTACAAGCAGAGTAATAGAATTTCCTTGATAAGTCACAGCTTTCCTTATTCTGGGATGTGTATATGTGCATGCATGTCCGTGCACATGCATGCTATGGTGCTCATATGGAACTCAGAAGACAGCTGGTGCGAGGTGGCTCTCTCATTCCACTGCATTCTTCCTCGGGTTTGAATTCAGGATGTCAAATCAAGGTTGGCAGCACATACTTTCATGCACTGAGCCATCTCTCTGACCTGAGCAATCTTATTTCAGCAGCAGTTTTACACCCCAAATCTAAGTATTATAGTTAAACCAGATGTCTAGCCATCGAGTCATACCTTGGAGTTGCACATATAGAGAGGGCGGCAGTCAGGACAACTTGTTTTAGGGGACCTTACGGTAAGACTCACTCACTCCTGAGATGTTTTCATTTATGCTGTGGCCTACCTTCCCCTCTCTATGAACTAAAATTTTAACTAATGTTATGGTCAATTAAATAATTGACATCTACCGAATAAGAAATCTGTGCCCTATATTTTGTTGACAATGTGGGGATAAAAGCATCTCATAAGTTTTCATCACAATATTGAAAGAAAATACAGATGAGACAAGCATTGGCAAGAGTGTAACGCTTGCCAACAGATGAGCATAGCATTATGCTTGTGGGAGATTCACGCTTTACTCTAGCGACAAACACCTGCTTCACGGTTCAGTTTTGTTTTATGAAGACACTCTCTTACTAGACAGCCCTAGCTGGACTGGAAATCATGTGTAGATGGCCTTGAACTTGGGTGATGTTTCTGCCTCTGCCTCCCAAGTGCTGGAGTAACAGTTATGTACTCCCATATCCAGCCTGCTTCCTGTTTGGAGATTAAAAACTAGTAAAATGAGCTGGGCAGTGATGGCGCACGCCTTTAATCCCATCACTTGAGAGGCAGAGGCAGGCAGATTTCTGAGTTCATGGCCAGCCTGGTCTTCAGAGTAAGTTCCAGGACAGCCAGGGCTATACAAGAAACCCTGTCTCCAAAAACCAAAAAAAAAAAAAAAAAAAAAAACAAAAAAAAAAAAAAAAAAAAAAACAAAAACCAACCAACAAACAAACAAACAACCCCCCCAAAAAAAACCCCAAAACCCAAAAACCAAAAAAAAAACCAAACCCCAAACTAGTATTCTTATTGTAAGAATGAGACTTCTTCAATAAAGTCTAACAAGGAAGTGAATAAAACTCTAAATTAAATTCTAGAAAGGGTAAGCCAGAAAAAAGGAACGAAAGGAAGGGAACTAGCGCTATTTGGGAAAAGGAGGCTCAGAAATAAAACAATGATAGGTGTGCCTGCTTGTCAATGTACCTGAGCCCCAGATAACAGGGATTCTGGCCCACAGTAAGAAGTCCATCCTTTTGCTATGGCAGTGGTTTTAGTGAGAAACTCAAGAGTTCCTTCTGATCTATATCAGCCTCGGCAATTTATTTTATGAATAAAAATTCATACATACTGGACTATTAGGCTACTGTCCTTGTGGACTGATCACCAATCCTAAGGACATGTCATGTTAAAAAGTTTTCTTCATTAAGGGAAATTTATTTCATATAACTATGCATCATAGCATTTTCAGTGGGCAGGTAGGGCAAACACTTCTGGCTTGGGACATGGAGATTCTGTCTGAGCGTTTTTTTTTTTTTTTTTAACCAAATACTTTACAAGTAGAACCAGTTTTGCCATCCTGAGTGCTCTCATGGATATTCAGAAATGTTTTAGCTGCTAGGCTGGGGTGGTTGGTATGCCCAACTGAAGGCTTGGGATGCTGCTAGGGAATACATACTTTCCAGAGCAGCACCATTGCCCCCAGCAAGGAATACTTGACTTAAAATACAATAGCACCAGAATTGAGGACCACTATGTTAAAATGATCTTTTGTAATTGGTTCCCTGAGAGACAGTGATTTTTATTCAAAGAAGCAACTTAAGCAACAGTACCAGCAGTGGTAAAGTTGTGTTTAATTTTCTACCTTACAGGAGACCTTTGAGCCTTAGAACTGAATGGGAGACTTTGGTAGCATGCTGAGTCATCTTAACAGTATTCTTCTTGTAACATTATCTACTCATGGCTCTTTCTTCTTAACTTTCCTGATGACATTAAACAATCCCAATCTATTGCATTCCAATGAATGAAAAGAATAAGGACTAGCAGTCAAGAACCATATTATATTTGACTGGGAAATTATGAAAAAGCAAAAACCAAAACCAAAACAACCCAGTCATTTCCAGGTTCCCGTTCTCTCATTTCCCTGCTAGCTATTTTTCCTCTGGTTCTGACTGCAGTCTTTGAGGTTTGCCCTTTTTTGGTAATAAGGTGCTTCATAAATCCCTTTTGGGGTGAATCCTGATAGCTGAGTTCTGATGGGCTAATTGCATTTAATCTGCTCATTTATGAATGCCATCAAAGATTAAAGCATGTGAAAAATTAAATAATGTGAGATTGCTTTGACTCTTGGGTAGAGATATTCTTGACCCGTAGTAAATCTTGTCCTTGCTTCATTTCAGTGAAGTTTATTGGCTTTGAGCAGACTTCTCAAGTCGTTTCACTTGTGAGTCCTATGTTTTCAAGAAATATTCCTTGGATATTTGGTATAGGTATACAAGTCAAACATTAATTAATAAAGACTCATTAAGAAATTTTCTTAAATAGGTCTTTAGCATATATATATGTATATATGTATACATATATAAGTTTTTCATTTATTAAAAAGGAAAGCAGACTTGCATATTAATAGTGCTAATGTGATTGTTCAATTTTACATAAAGAACTAAATCTTAGGTGAATAATGATACTGTATATTATTCAGAGTCTTCAATGTTTTTCAGAGTTGATCTACATTTTCCTTTTTAAATTGTCAATGTTGAGATTGCTATCTCATGTAAATACAACGTGTCAAGAAACATATGAAAAGAAAATTCATTTTAGAAGTTGTTGGAAATTATGTCCTAATCCCAAGACCAAAATTTATTTCACAAATTTTAAATAAAATATAAGCCTGAATGCAATCAATAAACATTAAAATCAAACAATCTAACAATGTAGCCCAGACACACACTAATTTGACATTTCTGTGTTGTGCGTTGACAGTAGAAAAATACAAGAATTCTGTATTTCCATAATCAAACTACTACGTCTGTATAAGAGCAGAAAAATTTGAATGTACAGTACAAACACTGTATTTCATAACTTTCATGTTCTCAAACTTGAGCTGGAGGGTTTCAAGTACTACGAGCTGGTGTTTCGTAAAGAATGATACATGCAGTCCATGTCCTGTGCTCAGAAACAAGATGCAAGAGCTAAGTGCTGCCAGAAGCACCTTGCTGTCATTTGCACTTGAGTTTGAATTCATTTTTGATTGGCACACATTCAGAAACCTTTTATTCTTGCCAATTTTTCATCATCCTCACCATAAGATACATGTTCTCATGTAGGATTTTAAGTCAAAGTTTAAGAAACTGGTGATCTGGTTTGTGGAATGTTGAATATTTGAGATATTTTTAAGACAAGGGATTTATATTATTAAAGCTTCAGTGGAAGGATTCAGAGGACTTGGAACCTGCTCTCCTAAGTTGCTGAGGGAGTAGAGGCTACAGCATGTAAAGGCTAGTACTGGGTGACAGGTGAGGGCAGTCCTGGGTCTGGAGTCCAGGTTGTTTTATAAGCCTAGAGTTCTTCTGGTATGATTCTGTATTGTAGGTCATATTCATCTCTGTGTCGTCAGAGATGCCCAGAATGCACAATGGTAAAGTCAGACTCATTTTTGTGTGTTTATACATTACTTTAGACTACTAAAGCTTCTCTTATGTATGTCATTTCATATCAAAAGTATCTTATTACATTAATAGAATAATATTTTTGTTACCATTGATGAAAGGAAATGAACACTCACAGATAAGAAGTAACATTTAAAATTAAGTAACTAAACAAAAAAATGAAATAACAATAAAGAAAAACTGGATCTATTACAGAGGTAATTGATTATACATTGGTATAAAAGCACCTGATCTTTATAGGTGCTTAACTTTCTGTTTGATGCTGTGCTGAAAGGATGGATGGGATATCCATTCCTTATAATATTGTAAGAGTAAGACACACTTATGAATATTTTATTAATACATATTTTATTAGTCCTTTGTAAATTTCATCATTTTCACTCCCTCAACTCTTCTCAGATCCACCCTCTTTCATGTCTACCCAACTTTGTGTCTTTTTTTTTTTTTAATGCATTAAGTTTAATTTGTATTGTTAAAGCATTCTTGGGTGTGTGGCCTTCCACTGGAGGGCTGTCAACTTAGCAGAGGCTACATCCTTAAAGAAAACTAATGCTCTTTCTCTGAGCGACTATTAATTGCCAAAAGCTCCTTGACTAGGGCTGGGAAGATACACCCAGCTGCCCTCTCCATGGTGGAATTTGCTCTTGTTTGGCCTTGCACAGGTGCATGCTGTAATGGCCACTCTGAGTTTGTATGTGCATGTGCCTTGATATGTTTGGAATGCAATACTTCCTTATAACAGCCCACATTTCTTGCTTTTACACTCTGCCCCCTAATATACAATGATCCTGAGCCTTGGGAAGAGAGGGTGTGGTATAGAGACTCCATTTAAGAATGAGCATTCCACAGTCTCTTTTTCTCTGCATCTTGGCCAGTTGTGAGTCTCTATATTGACCACAACCTACTGTAAATAGAAGCTTTTCTGTGAGGGTTGAGAGATATCAATTTGAAGAGGAGGGCTGGAATGGACATCAATCTTGTACTTGTTGGGAAGATGAGGTTTAGCAAGGTTCAGCCACATGATTATATATCTCTATCTCTATCTCTATCTCTATCTCTATCTCTATCTCTATCTCTATCTCTATCCTTTCTCTTATCTCATATCTTTCTATATTGTTTATGTCAAGATCTGTTTCATGCCGATGTTCATATTTTAGTCATTATACTTTGAAGGAGCTCTAGTGTTTCTGTGTCTATTTTGGCAATTCCTAAATGTCTTGATTGGAATAGTCACTGAGCATCAAATTATACATATTTATTTTTTGATTTAATTTTTCTTTTTATATTTTCATCCGTATTTATAGCTGATGCAGGAAGGATGGAGGCCACAGATTACGATTTTCTCCTTCTCCTATATTTATCAAATAACATCTATCTGACTTTCCTACTGCACTATTCCTGCATGTATCCATTCAATCTAATCTACCTGATGTGGTAAGGGCTGGCTTTCTAGGAAGGTTTTCTGACTGTGTCAGTACTCAGACTCTTTTCATGAAGCATTTCTAGCTCTATATGCCACATCCTTCATGAGCCGGGCCTTGTTTTGTTATATAGTTCTATATTTTACAAGTCCATCATATACAGTGCTCCAAGTGTCCTGCTGTTTGGTTCTTTTTCTGTTTTACCATGAAGCTTCCTGAGTTTGCTTTTTTAGATTCTTGGCCTGCTTTGCTTCAGCCCCTTAATTCTGCTCTCTCAAACTTTCCTCAAGAATATTACTTCTGAACTCCCCAAACAGTGAGAATCTACTTCTAACATAGATTCTATTACTTTTGTTGACAATTGACATTCTTTTCAAAATAGACTTTAAGCCATTTGATGCAAGAGATCTTTTCTTATTTATTGTTATGTCCCTAATGATCTGTTCAGTTCCTGACATATTATTGCATGTTACTAAATTAAATGGATGTGGTAGTGTCAGAAGACCTTGAAAATTGAGTTGATATGGGAAGAAAAGGGGAGAAAATGGTAAAAGATGGTTCCAAGACATACCCTTGCGTTCAAGGAGACATCTTCAAAGAACTTTGACTTAAGAACTGGAAAAGGATGCTCAGGAGAGTGAAAGGTTTGGAGAAAGGGAAAAGCAGTGAATTTGATTTGCTTATGTGACATGTTGAATATAAAATGGCCCTAAAGCAGTGCTCTCAAGCCATTATATACCTTACATGTCAAGCAGAAAAGAGAGAAATTCAGGATTCATGGACAGAAGCATGATGAAAAGGCTTAACAATCTTTGTAATTATATATTAAATAGATCTTAGCTTTAAACTTCAATGCAATGTAAAAACCAGAATGGGATTGACAATTTGCTTGCTCAGACTCTAGGTTTTTTTCCATTACCTTTTTGAGATTGTGTTGGAAGAAAGAAAAAAATTGACTCTTAAATGCTGGGGAGTTGGCTCAGTGGTTCGGAATTCTTACTGATCTTGCAGTGAAGATGTTACCTTCAACATGTTACTTAACAACAGGCTGTAATTCCATTGCCAAAGGATCTGACTAACGCCTTCTCTTGCCTCTGTGGAAAATCACACAAATGTGATGCATAGAATCTCATGAACACATACACATAATAAATGCATACATAAAAACGACCCTAAATATTTTGGGCAATTGATCTACAGCAAGTGAGCTTGCTTTAAATGGAATGCCATGTACAAGTAGGTTTTGGATAGTTGAATAGCCCTTAATAACATTGTGTAAATATTCATTGAATTAGCATACTGTGAACAGTTTGCTTTATGATGCGATGCTCCTTATTTAATATTTAATATTACTTAAGCAGAAGATTTGTATTTCACAAAGGCTTCATGTTCTCAGGCTGGATCATGAGAACTCAACTGAGGTTAGAAACAAAGACTAGAGTCCTGGAAGACATGAACTTCCTTGGTGAGAATTATTCAGATTCAATAGGAGTGTAGAGAGCAAATTTTGTTCTCATGAATGGACCTATCTGGTTACTTTACTAAAATTTTTTTTCTCCACATATATGTGTATCTTTTAACAAAATTTAGCCACACTGGTTTCTCATTCTACATGATTTTTGACACATTCCATGATTTTCTAATTCTCTGGCTGAGAGCCTCTTGAGAATTTAGAATTCTTATCACAGAGAATTTACTGTGGATGCAGCTAAAGTATAACACATGAGCTCCTGAGTGGGAATTAGGACTCAGTGAAGGCATGTTTTGGGTAGCAGCAGCATATTTGCCTTCCTAGTCCTTCTGTGGGCATCCTGGTGAGCCATCAAATGTGAGCGTTCTGAATCAGGAAATACCTGCATTTCTATCTGCAGCTGTATATGGTAAAATCTCACCTCTCACATTTGATTGTATTTAAAAATAGAGTCTTCATGGGTGTAATTAAGATAATAGGAAGCCTACAAGCATGGGGTCCTACAGGCCAATATGCCTTTAGTTTTTTTGATGAAAAGACATTTGTATAGTACTACAAAACAATGTCACATGGCAATGTGATGACCGTGTGACAGTTTATATTGATCGTGAATTTGACAGTCTAAAATCACCTTGGAGATAAATCTTTAGGGACAAATCTTGTGAGGGATTATCTGAATGAGGTCAAAGTGGGAAGACTCATCTTATATGTGGGCAGCTCCATGCCACAAGTTATGGTCCTATAATGCTCAGACAGTTTCCAGAATGGGCATAGCATACATTTCTGTGGTTTTGGTTACTTAATTTTGTGGCACCTTATTTTGGAATTTCTAGTGAACTAGTGTAATGTTTTCTTATTTGTATAAGCTTGAGCATTATAGCATGCACAACTTGTATCTTAGGGTTTCTATTGTTGTGATAAAACACCATAAACCAAAGCAACTTGAGGAGGAAAGGGTTTATTTCAATTTAGAGTTACAAATCTCAGTTAATCATGGAGGGAATTCAGGACAGGAACTCCCACCAGGGTAATATTTTGGAGATAGGAGCTGATGCAGAGGCCATTGAGGAGTGCTGTTTACTGGCTTGCTCAGTTTGTTTTCTTATCCACTCCAAGACCACCAGCCCACTGGACACCATGGGTTAGGACCTCCCATGTCAGTTATAAATGACCCAAAGAAAGAAAATGACCCACAGGCCAAACTGTTGAAGGCATTGTCTCAATTGATGTTTCCTCTTCCAAAATGGCTCTGGTATGTGTCAACCTGACATAAAAACTAGCCAGCATAGTCAGTGATGTAACAGATGCTCAACCAGACTTTCTGAAGCAATGAAGAGAAAATGATGGCATAGCTTGTAGGTATATGCACATTTCTGCAACCTGCTATCCACTTTCCCCCCCAAATTCATTAATCAACTAACAGTTGTCCTCATTAAGACCATGGCAGATAACGCATATCAGCTCTACTGAGAACAATGACCATCAACTCTGCCTCCAAACAGCAGATTGTTTGGGCATAGACATCCTGGGAAAGTTAAAATTAAGAAGAAAGGTCCCAGGTTTCCCCATGTACACAGTCATTTTGCTTTATGGCTCACCTTAGTATTCAGTCCCAATAGCTGCAGTTTTTATTTTCTGTGAAGGAAAAGCAGTAATGGTTGAAAGAAAACCCTAAACACACATTCCAGATTTTCTCCTGGAAGGTGAGGGTAGTCAGGCTTCATCAGGGAGAGTTTGCGAGCCCGGGCTGTAAGATTAGGATCACACAGTTACTAGCATCTTGTGGGGATTTAAGTCGTCTGTATTTCTCAGTGTAATTTAATTGTTTTTGTATTTTTTACCTAGAATTTAGAATGGAAAGGAATACTTACCATGACCATACAGTTATAGCTGAATCTACTTTAGACTTGTTTTCCCTCTCATCCCCAAATGATTTTCTTTCCTCTTGCCTTTCGTGAAGTTCTGGACCTACAGGCAAGTGGCTTTGCTCACTGCTTCTTTTTAGGAGTAAGGTTTCCCCTTGATGTCCTCATGTTTTCCAGCATCTTCTCATCCTATAAAGCGTATGTCTGCTTCCTGCATCACCGGGTACCTTCCTCGTTTGCAGCATTCTACCTTCCTGCTTACTTTCTCTTCTTTCTGGACCACAGGGATGAAAAAATCTTTGTTCTTATCTACATTTTGCCTTTTTTTGTAGCTCTTTTCATGAACCTTGGTGACTTCAGTACCTAGTGCCTACAAGGACAATCTCATCTTTAACATCTTTATCACCAAATGTGCAAGTCTTTTTTTTTTTTTTTTTAATTTCAGCTTTGAAACTCATGTTGTTTATGCCGTTGACTTCAATTTTGAGCATCTCATTCACTGTATTTTCATTTGAACCTCCTTGTTATGAATGAATTGTTCCCCTCTTAATTCATATTTTGATACCTAAACTCTGACACTCCAAATTCGATGATTTTGATGTAAGTTCCATTAAGAGGAAGCTCAATCATAGTGATGTTAATCCAATATTTGTATTTACAGAAAATGAAGGAAGAATACGACAGAAAAGTGCTGCCATATCAGAAGACAATAACCCTGTGTAAGCCATGGAAAGGGAAAGAAAGAGACCAAACTCATTGGTACCTTGGTCCAGAATTTCTAGCCTCTACAATGTAAGAAAATGTTGTGGGGTGTGTGTGTGTGTGTGTGTGTGTGTGTGTGTGTGTGTGTGTGTGTGTTAAGCCACCCAGTCTATGGAGCTTTGTTACACCAGCCCAAACAGATCAACATTTACTTTAGTATAACCCTATTCTGAATTCTTTCCTTCACAGCTTTTGGTTTCATGGTCTGACAAAGCAGTCATACCTGTCTTAACTACTCTCTATTAAATGTTTTAAATCTTGCCTGTCAAGAGTTCTAACCCGATTATAACTAATTTCAGTATCACAAAGACAAATCAATTCACATTTCATTTGCAAGTGAAAGTTCTATGGCTATCATGTTAACAATATGCAAAGGGGTAGGTCTGTCTGTCTCTGTCTGTCTATCATCTCTCTCTCTCTCTCTCTCTCTCTCTCTCTCTCTCTCTCTCATCTATCTATCTATCTATCTATCTATCTATCTATCTATCTATCTATCTATCTATCATCTATCTTCATCATTACCATCATCATTTATCTATCATCTGTCTGTCTATCTATAGTCTCACTTATATCAGACCATGCTAAAACTCATTATGTAGCCAAGGCTAACTCTACTTGAAAGTCCTTTTCCTTGTGGCTAAACATATTAAAGGAAATGACCTCCATGAGTCTTGTTTGAAAGATGATGTCTTTCCAACATTTCTCTACTCACCTTCCCCTTCTCTAAGAGGGTTCCCATCTTCTTGGTCTTCAGCTTTCTAATCTTCCTTGCATTTGCAGCCAGTGACCTGCTTCTTTCTTCTGAGATAAACAAGAAGGAATAAAAAAAAGAGCTGAATGATCTTCCTTCTGCCAAACCTACGTGTTTTCCTGTGTCTTTTCCTCCATAGTCTTTTTCTTGTCATAAGAAAGGATACATGATATGCATGGGCTATCTAAAGTGAGGTGTCTGCTTGTCTTTTGATTGGCTCCTCAAGGAAATGGCTTCACATATTTTCCCATCCTTCCTGTAGGACCGTTTATATCAGCATACTTTATACAGTAAAGTTTACTAGAAAAGTCTGTGGTGTGCTGCAGTTAGTTTTCCCCTTTCCTTGTGTACACAACAACGATTCCATTCTTGACCACATATCAGATGTATACTGGGTAACTAGGTTAGTGCTCTTGGAGTTTTTGTCACCATCTGAACACACAGCTTCTAGTGAAAGTGGCTTATACACAGCTGAAGAAAAGAAATGTATTTTTAGGGAAAAGCTGCTTTAGACATAAATATCTAAAATATATTCTCAACTATGTGGGATCTCACTTCTCATTGATACTTAAAGATGATGTCACTTGCCAGTCATCCTAGTACTCAGGAGGCTGGGGCAGGAGGATCCCAAATTCAAGGACCAAACTCTGGGCTACAGAATGAGACTTGAAAATTAAATAAAATGAAGTAAAATAAAATACAAAACAGAAATCATGTCCTCCTTCTCGTGTTATTGGCACAGTTACTGACCTTTCTTACATCATGTGCATTGTCTTGTTTGCTCCCCCAAGCCCTGTGTGTTTTTGCCACATTAAACTAAGATTGTTTTGGGAAGAGCAAAAGGGCTTTATTCAACCAATACACAGTAGGTGTGGAGGGAGGGTTTTTGTCAAGGTTTTCTAACTCAACTGATTCTGACGTAAACTCTGAATTCATGAATGAAATGAAACAAAACTGCTGTCTATTTTTGTCAACGGTTGAGACAAGGGAATTTGTTTCAGCTTGTGCATATCTTCTGCGGTTTTCAATAGACATTCATATCATTCCAAAGAAAGTTTTAGTTTTAAGAACCTACCTGAATATTTACAAATATGTCCTTTAAGATGAACAAACTTGCTATAAAATACGACATTATAGTTGTCACCACAAATAAACTTTGTGGCTCTAACTTTTGGTTTATTTAGTCTGTGGTTCTACGGGTCACCTTCTGCCATCAGCTTGCGGTTAGCCAGTAGATTGCTCCTGAAGATATGGCCAGTAGTAGGCTGGGCAAATATGAAAATGAATGAGGCAAGCATTTCTCATCCTCCTGCAGCTCAGATGTGTTCAAGGAGGCTGGGAAAGATTCCAAGAAAGAGACAGGGGTTCAAACCCAGGCATGGATCTGACCCAGTTCTGCCTTATCTTTTTGGTTAGGTAAAGTACAATGTCAGCCTGTGTTAAGGAGCAAGGGAACAAGTTTCAACTCTAGATAGCAAGAGAGCTAAAGGCACTGAACGTTGAAAAGAGAAGGGGGATGATTTATGATTTATGGCTGTTTTGTAATTCCACATAAGATGTGCATGTGAACAGTGTTACATGGGGCACTGCAAATTTATTTCTTTACCTGGTACTGTCCAGTGTGAGAGCAGGAGGCAGAAGCAATACTGGGTCTCTTTCCACATCTTTTTCATTTGCCCACCTCAGCTGTCACTATTAAACACAGAGTTAGAAGAAAATAGTCATTCACTTAAAAGAAAAAAAAATTCCATTTTAAAGCTCATTTATTTTCCAGTAGAAAGGTTTTTTTTTTGAAAGAGGAAGTGTGTTGATTGCATCAAGAAGGACCAGCATCTTATCTCCATGGTAACAGCATCTTGAATTCTCAAGTATTCACCACCTGGCCTTTGAGGCCCAATAGCAAATAGTATCACCTTATATAATATGATAGAAAGAATCTACATGCATAACATTGAAGAAAGTTAGGCCTTCAGGTGTTCTTTTGTCTCAGAATTATGCCCTATGTAATAGTAGGAATATAGTTAAATTGCTAAACTAATCATAACTATATTAATTAATCTTTTAGGAGATATTAGGATAACTCTACTACTTACAAACAACATAGAAACAGAATATGTCTTTATGCTTTTGAATACATCTAAATCATGAGGTTTATGTGAACATGTGCAAAATACAGGAATATATGTGTAATATTAATAAACACACACACGGGGTATGCATGAATAAATAGTCATGGAATTCTGAAGTAGATAGAAATGCCAGCAGCTGTGATACGCCTCTAAGTAGTGTCTGGAATAGGTTGACAGCCCCTGATTTGCAATTGTTTAAAGAAACTGTTTAAGAAGTACAATATATACATTATTAGACATTTCTGTAGTGGTGCTCTTTGCAAGACAACTGTTAAGCCCCCAAACCTTTATTATTCAGTGTCTCTGGAGCTTTTAAAATTCAGAAATCAAATTCAAATCAAGCTTCATCTCCATGAGGTGGTTTAATGCACAGAAGGAACAGATTTAATATCTGTCTGTATCTACGGCTACTGCTCAGATGCACAGGAACCATGAGAGAACAAATCCTTGATCACTGTGGTGGCTGAATGACTGCATCGCTGCTGAAAGCAATTTTCTATTGTAAAACCGGAGTAATAGAATTCAGGAAGGTGGATGCCTAGGGGGTTGGAGATGGAAGTGTGTGGGATGTTTGCGAATGAATCACCCGGCAGGATTGGTGGTGTTCTTCGGATCAGAAAGGGGAAACTGGTAGGTTGATTAGAAAGGCAGACATGAGCTTTCAACGGAGAGAAACAGATCTTCTGGGACCCAAGGCTGGGTTCCATGAGGCTGAGAAGTTTCCAGGACAATATCCTCCTAGAGGGGATACAGAGAGTAGGTGACCAAAGTCCAGACTTAAACTGAAGTCACCGGGTATAATGATTAGAGAAGTCACAACTTTAGTAGTCCCTGGGAGTTCACAGAAGCCGCGTGAGGCCAAAGAGGGGAGGGAGGGAGGAGTAGGATTTGGTTTTGAAAGACAACATTGTTCATGGCAATCCTCTGTTCCTTAACTTTGCCCGTAGGGCTCTGGATGGAAGGTCTGATGAGAAAATTGAGTGGAAGAAAGAAGCAGAGAAGTCTTCACTCCTTCCCATGGTGCCTCAAGATTACTTGACAGTTGGGCTTAGCTCTCTTAGGAAAGGGAATTCATGTTCAGCAAAGAGTCTCCATGAACACATTCATTATCCACCCCAGGATGTTATACAAACCCTTATCTCATGTATATCTTTACTTCCCAGAATCACGCCATCCTGAATATCAATAAGTATACAGTTATTTTATTTTTGAAACTATAAAGCAAATACACCATTCCCTTACCTTCACCCATATCCAAATCCTTCTCTGTACCCACCTCCTCCCCCCTCCTTTCTTTTAAATTCACAGGCTCTTTTAAAAACTATTGTTAAATATGTGTGTGTGTTCTCTGTGTGTGTGTCTTCCCAAATATATAAGTACAGCCTGGTCAGTCTGTAGAATGTCTTTCTGTTTTCAAGGCTGAGTATTTGGTATGGGGTAGCCAATCGGTGTGTTCCTCCCTGGGGAAGACTATTTCTCATGCTCTGAGCATTCCTTAGTGGCCTGTAGTTCTTTGTGTAGGTTGAGGCCTCGTGGTCTTTGCCCCATTCACTTTGACCTATCTATTGGTGTCAGTAGCTGCATGCATAAAGTCTCACCAACACAGCTGCCTAAACATGGATGAACAAGGATGACATCAATGGACACGCACGCTAACGTGGTGAAAATATTTGTAAGTAGTTAATTCCAGAGCCACAGCGATAAAATCTAGAAGGCGGTAAATTTGAAATTCTGGTAGTGACATCTGACTTGAACAGTAACAAAACTACAGATGAATTTATCCTCTTAGCATTAGATGCATTTACCAACTTGATGCATTTACTAAAAAAAACTATCATTAATGCTTTATATTTTTAAGAATTGGCATAGGTGTGCATGTAACATTGCATTGGGGAGCAGAAACTAAGACTATGATTGTTTTTTGGGGAGAGCCAACTTAATCATCTGGCTTCTGTTTCACATCATATGCTAAGTAGTGAGGGAGAAAGAAGTACCCATCACATATCTGCATTGACTATGGCCTTATAACACTCTTAACCCAACAAGCAAGACAGAAGGAAGCATTTCCCGAAGGAGCATTTCAGAGATGTTTCTGAAAGTTTGCTTTTTCCTTGCTAGTGATTCATTCATTTTGCTTTATGGTTTCTAGAGTTTTGGAGTCTCGCTCACTCCCTCAGCTTTTGCCTGGTCTTCATTTGTATTAGAGCTAATAATTGTCATCTATTTTCAAAACTTCCCCATAGTCTCATTTCTTATTGCTCCTTTGTGAGATAGCTCTGACCCTGCTATACTGGAGGCCGGATGATAGGAGGACCCAGCAGTTTTGTACAAGAGAATATAATTTCTATGCAATCTATATCTTCAAATCTGAACATTGATATAGTCTCCTTAAAATAGTTTAAGATCCCCACCTCACGTATTTCTAGAAGTCTCTTTTAGAGTGGCCGCAAAAAAAAAAAAAAATCATGAAGATATGGGAAAACTTTTTAAAGGACTGTTCTAAATTTGCCCTGAACATGTCATTTTAAAATTTATTAAGACAGAGAACTGTCACCGATTCAGCTTGGGTTTGATGTTTGTTCTCTGTCTTTTTTTGTCATGTTATCCCGGAGTCCTTGGCTTTAACAAGGCCCACTTTTTCCAAGATATGATCGTGTACACTTCAGGTGCCCTGTAGCTCTGATTCCCCAGAGCTCCACGTCATCTCTGGTCTCCGGATGCCTGTGATACAGGCGAAGCTGAGTCCACAACTCCGAAGAGGCTGCTGATCCTTGGATGGATGACAAGGCTTGCAGAGCCTTTGGGGACAGCTAAAGCAGGACGTTACTAATGAAGGACAGTCCTGCTGTGGAAGGATAGGGAGGAAGCAGATGTGAGGGCAAGATTCAGGTGACAACCTGGACATTGGAGACACAGGGCACTATGGAAGGGGGAGGGAAATCAGCTGGCATTTGGCAGTCTGTGCAGAGGCGAGACCTGAGAGGAGGAGGCTTTCAAAGATTTCTGACCTTCTGCCTGCCAGCTTGGAATTAAATTTCTTGATGGAGCGGGAGGAGGGCAGCGGTGGAAGAGGCAGCTGCCAAGTGATTCCTGACCTGGCAACCAGACAAAGGGATGCTGCTGCTGCCACCCGAGATGCAGGGGCCAGGTGCCGGTAGTTGGTAGATCCGACACAAAGGACTAAGTGCCCTAGTTTGAACTGTTTGAGTGGCCTGGGGTGGCTTTTCTGAAGATAGTAGAAATTGTACAGCAATCAAAGGGACAATATTGTGAAATTTAACGTTTTTGGATCAGACTTTTAGGTTGGCATGTGAAAACATTTAGTGAGCTTTGTCCTGTCCAAGAAGCATTATAATTCCTTGTGGTAAGATTGATGATATTTACAAGAAATTTTTTTACAGCAATAATATCATCTTTTCAATTAAAAAAAAAGAGATCTCTGGATTCAATTGCAGCTTACTCCTCCTCTACGCAGATTTTTTTTTCCCCAGGTGCTAAATATTGACCCGTAATTGTGTCAGTGGCTGGGGCAAACACGGCTTGTTTTGGCAGGCAGTGGTGGTGCCTATGTCACAAAAATCCACTAGATGGCGATGTTACTCAGGGTTTTGAGTTAGGGAAGCAGGGCTGTGCCTTCTTTGTGCCAAGGGGAAAACCAACTTCAGGAGAGGTGGGTAATGCTGTGTAGATTTGAATAAGACCTTTTCACCTGGCATTTTTATCGAAAAGCAGATACTCCGTATGTTGTGGTATTTGGTTGCTATTTCCCTTTCTGATTTTTGAGCAGATGCGACTGAATTAAATGTCTTCTCATCCCACTGAGGCAGCATACCTTTTATTCTCACATTCTTAATTGTCCTTCACAATATCGCTTTTCAGCAGTATAATGAGGGTGGTTTCTTAGAAAATTTAGAAAATCACTGTACTTTGGGTGCTATATATGGACTCCAAATGTTTCTCTCAGTCTCTCTTCCAAGCCCCAGGGGACTTCAAAATGTCGTTTCTAATTTCTTTAGGGAAACTGTTTGTTACGCTAACTTTAACCAGCAATAGAGTCTGAGATTCATGCTCCAGCCTGGAGGACAAACGTTGTTGTGCACTTCATGTTGTTAAAATGCTAGACACACTCACTTGTTTCCCTGTTTAATTTATGTTTTCCCCGATTAACTATTGGATGCAAGTATAGAGTGAAGTTTTGGTAATTTACATAAAATTAAAACAATAAAAATGCATTTATAAATAACTGTTTCTTAAAACATAGTTATAAGATTTAAGTGAACATACCATACTACAAGTTATAATCGGTAGTAAGGAATGGTAAGGTTATTATATCAAATTAAAAATACCTTACAGAATATATATTAAAAACAGAATCAGGGGGCCAGTGAGCTGCCTCCTTGGGTAGAGGCCCTTACTACCATATCTGAGAACCTGAACTATTCCTGGGCCCATGTGGTAGAGGACGCAGCAACTCCTGTAAGTTGTCCTCTGACATCTCATACTGTGGCACATGCATGTACACACAGGCACACATATACAGATATAAAAACATATTTTAAAGTCAAATTAAGGCTGTAATTGAATGGGTGGTACAGCGTAAGTTAATCCATTCGTATATTCTTTTGAGCCTCATATATAACCACTTAACATTTGTGTCCAACAGTCCCAGAGCCAGCTGACCTCGGAACTAGGACTACATCAATCTGTTCTCCCTCCAGCTGTGACACTTCAGGATATAGAGCTACTGAGTCCTGTAACTCTAGCCGAGTGCCAGCATCCACTAAGGGCTCATGCCAACTTACTCTGACTCCCGCGGGGATGATAGGTTTCACAGTCAAGCTGCCATAGATCTCGGGACTAGTTGGGATCGCTTACGTCTTTCCTCTCTTTCTCTATTTCCATTCCTAGCTATTTTCTCATTTTCTTTGATTTCCTTCTCCATCCTTCAGTTCCCTTTCTAGTTTCCTCTTTCTCTGCTTGACTCCCAGTTCTGTGTTTCCCAGATATGTGGCAATCCAGTTTCTGATAGACTTACGTTAGAGAGTCATAGTCACTTCTGTACACCAGACATTCGTAGCAAACAGCTGCTATCTTTGGACAGTACATCCTTCCTCCCCTGTAGCTGCGGAGGTCAGAGGTATGAAGAACCCTCAGTTTCAGGGCCGTGTTTCATCTACACCGGCAGTTCACAACCTGTAGGTCACTTCTTTGGGGGTTGAATGACCCTTTCACAGGGGTCCCCTAAGACCATCAGAAGATATATATATTTACATTACTATGTATAACACAAGAAAAATTACAGTTATGAAGTGGCAATGAAATAATTTTATGGTTGGAGTCACTACAACATAAGGTATTAAATGGTCTCAGCATTAGGAAGGTTGAAAACCATTGTTCTATACATTCCTGGAGGACTTCGTTCTTTGTGGGACCCAGGTCCAGAGTCCTCTCCCTGGTACCTTTTTGCTCCCCTCTTCCCCCTTCAAAGTTCTCACTGTAGCATCCCAAATTGTCTTACATGATTAGAACACAGTACCATATGCCTTCCATGTGACATTTCCTTCAGCCCATCTCTTAGGACGATTTGATCGCATTTAGGATCCACCTAGATAATGTGGATTAGCATCTTTTCAATATCGTTCACTAAGTCACACCTACAAAGTTCCCTTGGCTGAGGAAGCTAACCTAAAAAGTTCCAGGGATCTCGTGTCTTTGGGGACATCCCTGGAGCTATCCGGATTTCAATTTTCTTACCAAATACTGTTATTTATTTATTTAAATTTCAGACAGAGCTTTTAAAGTATTTAACACAGTGCCTGGCAAAGAATGAGACCATTCTAAACTAAAATAATTTAATGCTAATAAATACTGTCTATGACGAAGTCCAATCACCATAAAGAGCATCTAGTTCTTCATCTACCATTAATCTTTATGGTATCACGGTAGGACCTCCATTCTCTACCACACTCCTATGCAAGGTCTGCAGATTTCTAAGCTGCTCTGTTTAAAGGCCAGTCCTTGACTTCCCTTTTAGAAGTGTTGATCCTCTCTTCCCACTTTCTTTAAAGTCAGTCTCCTCACCGTGTTCTCTCTCTCTGTGTGTGTGTGTTTAACTCTAGAATACCCTGGACTATTTGATAGATGGTAATTAGTCAGAGTGGCATGGAAAACAACTGTGGATCTTGGGACAGGATTTACAGTAATTTGAAAGTCTTGGATTCAAGGATTTGGGTACCAGTAGCAAGAACAACAAAATACCACAGGGAAGTTTTGCATTGTTGTATCTCAATTTGGGCGACTTGGACAAAATATGATACATACTCCATCTATCATATAAACGACAGACCATCGTTTCTTACATGTCTGGAAGCTGGGGTTCTGAGATCAGGCTGCTCCTGTGGTTGACTTTCTTTTTTAGCCACACAGAATAGGGAAAGGCCGAGAAAGCCCTCAGAGATTGTTTAATAAAGGCACCACTTCCAATCCATGAACCTACCCTCACATCAGCTTCTTACCTCCCCAAGGGTTTATCTCCTAATTTCATTGCTTCAGTGGTTACAAATTTAACATACAGATTGTGGCAATCCAGTCCATTTTGGTGGTATCAGAAATGAAGAACTGGGCTCTTTCTTGTCTGAAAGATCTACCCCTGGTAAACTCTTCCTTTCTGCGCCCTGCTGAGCCCCTGAGCTCCCATGCTGCATGTTAGTTCTGGGCCTGGAAAATGACCTGGCTGTGTGAATGACAGGGGCTCAGCTTTACCCTGTGTTTAGTAAAGATGTGTGGTTTCCTGTGCATTGGTAAAAATCCGCTGATTGTAGATATGATTTTGGCAGTGTTGCAATGCACTCTTTTGTGTGATGGGTCCCAGCTGTGGTTCATGTTAAGGCAGAAAGGAATGGCTTCAGCCTCACCCTGGTCTCTTAGTCAAGACATCACATAAGGAACAACCTAAGTATCCTCCCAAGAATCTATACACAGCAACAATTTGAGGTAGTATTGGCAAACAGCCTCAACACAGAAAGAGCAACTAAGACAAAAAAATGGTGGACTTATCACTGGACATTGTAACCACTTAACTGACTAGATGTATTCTTGTCTCTTCTTAGTGCTGCTGAAGCTTAGATGGATCTTCAAAGATATGTCCCTTTTCCCTTCAAATAATTCTACTTGCAATAAGTGGTATCCTGCCACTGCAAAAGAGGTGAAGTTTGAATAAGGTACAAGACAACCTTGATCCCAAATTAAAGCATGTGGTGAGAATGAGATGTCCGTGAAGAGCTTGCGCATAGGTGAAGGGGAACATTTGACAGGACTTATTTGGATCATCGAGGAAAATAGTATAGTAATTTGAGGTGTAAATTTCAATGAATTGAATGTGTTCAATCAAACCAACAAGAATATCAATTTTATTATCATGCTGACTGCATGCTTTTACTGTCATGTTGGTCCTTACAATGAAGTTTGAGTTATATGTTTCTCTCCATTTTGCAGAGGGATAAGATGAGGTGTTACAGAGTAAAATGATACAGCTGAAGAAAGAAGGATTGTCTGAAGCAGGTTAGACTGATGACCACAAGACTGTGAAGTCATACCGGGGCATTGCTGCAGATTTCACGTTATGAAGTTGCTTTCTTGGCAGAGGCCTTTCAGTTCCTCCCAATTAAACAAATGTTAATGATATTACAATGCCACATATATTAAAGCACCTGGAGCTTCAAAGGGCAGATGGATGCACATAATAAACTAATTAGCTAATTCTGAAGGGGTCAATAGAAACCCCAGTTTTGAAGTTAGGTTCTGTTAAGGTTATAGAAAAATTCCATTTTCTTTACCAGATACTGTAAAAAAAATTAAACTACAGATATAGCCTGTATTATCTATCTATCCCATCATGTGAATTTCTACACTATAGATGCAGCAGCTAAAAGGGAGGCTTGAGCCTGGTGGCCACACAATTGTGATTCTAACACTCAGAAGGCTGTGACAGAAGAGTTAACACAAGTTCAAGGACAGAGCGAGTCACACAGTGAGGTAAAGCGTGGTTGAGAATAACAAGTGCTGATTTTTATTGATTATTCAAGTTAATGATCTCATTTGGAGCTGATAATTCTATAGTTACTCAAGACCTAATAGTTGGGAAGCATGGACATGACATTAAGGCCAAGGGTCTCTCCTCGTGGTTTTAGTGATGCTTGTATAAGCTACCCCAAAGATCTAGTTACATCAATTTTTTAACACTGTAAATGATCTGATCCCCCCTGCTCTAAATTTTCTAAGACTTACATCACTGTATTTGTTCAGGGTCAGGACAAATCTCAGGTTATGCCAAAATAAGCTATTGGCAAATGAGCATAGCTCCTCTGCTCACAGGACTGCTAGTTGTTTCTTTATAGGGGAACAAAGGGCCTTCATTGTGAGTGAATTTATTCTCAAGGGAATTTGAATTTCAATTGGTAATAAGTGCTTACTACTTTGGTGTAGGAGCATGCTACATCTCTTTCATGTTTGACTCTCATCATGACCCAAGGACTCTGCATCCCAGAGGAGATGAGAATGTGTTTGGTAGATGGGAGGCTCAGAGAACACAGAGTGGAAAGCTATCAGAGCCATGTCTTATAGGACATGACTAATAATTACTAGTCATGCTCTAGTTAGTCTTGTCTTGAAACCTCTTAAAGTGTCTTGTCCTTGATTGGATCTCAAGGACTAAACCACCAACCAAAGAGAACACGAGGGTTGGTGGGGGGGGGGAACCCATGGCTCCAGCTGGATATGTAGCAGAGGATTGTAGCATCAATGTGAGGGGAGACCTTTGGTCCTGTGAAGGCGTGATGCCCTAGAGTAGGAGAATGCTAAGGTGGTGAGGTGGGAGTGGGTGGGTGGGGGAAGACCCTCATAGAAGCAGGGGGTAGGGAGAGTGGGATAGGGGGTTTGCAGAAGGAAAACTGGGAAGGGGAGATAACATTTAAAATGTAAATAAATAAAATAACCAATTAAAAAAAGAATTTTAAATAAACTAATAGAAGAATCTGGGCATGCTTGGGAGATAGTTTCTGGGCCAGACTAACTGAGGAGAGAAGAGAAGACCCTTCTCTGTATTAGGTGTCTTTTTTTTTTTTTTTTTTGTGGCAGGCAGATATAAGAACGTCTTGGGGAGAGTGGGGCTACCTTTGCTGGCCCACCTTTGCCACTTGCTAGAGAGTGCATCTGTTCTGTTGTTGCTGCTATTACTCCTGCTCCAGTCCTTCATGATCATAGAAACTCATCTTTCATGGCTTTCCAATGTGATGGAAGACCAATGGCTCTTCAGGAATCCCTCAGGCCTACAGTGTCAGATTAGGAATGCTGAGGCCTCTGGCTTCATGGACAAAGACGTTACTGAGTTCTTAGCCCTTCCAGTGTACACTAAAAGCCACTATGGGAATATTCATCTCTTATGGTGTAACCCCTCTAGTAGATCTGTTTTCATGATATATTGATATATATATCATGATACATATTCATTCCATGGGTGCTATTTCTCCATAGAATCCTCCTGAATGCAAAAGGTTGAATTCTACTAATAAAATGAAGCTGAATAAACTGAATAACAATGGCAGTGTCATTATTGTCCCATGTGAAATGTCCTGCAAGACCTCTTAAGAGACTGTGAAGTGAAGATAAAGGGCAAGGGAATGTTAATATTTTAATTAGTGCATATTTGCAAGTATGTTTAGAATCCTAAATAAATATGAGTAGTCTTTAAACTTCAAACACAAAGGGAAAACCACATTAAAACTTTAAAATTTTTTGGACCAAGTCAGTCACCATCATGTTGTGTAATCTGAGTTGAATCACACACCTCCATGTCATTCCTCCAGATGGCATCAGTGTGCTGGCACCAGAGGGACACATTTGGCCAAAGCTTTCCTTCTTCGCATGCAAGTATCCCGCTGCTATTTGTCCTTGGCCTTTGATCTTTCTCTTAATTACTGTCATTGGTAGCTCAGGCTTTACCATCTCGTGGTTGGCTGTAAAGCTTTCTGCTGAGGGGACTGGGATGTCTTTCAGGACTTCCTTCCTTCGTTTTTGTATGCATCCAGGCAGAGGATGTTGGGCTTGTTTCCCATGCTCTCCTTGCTGGACAAAGTATGTTTTTGTTTACTGTCTCAGGCTCCATAAGCTATACAAATAAGCTTATCTATATTGGAGCTGTGGTAGGAGGGTCCTAGTATTTGGAATTCAAGTCTTCTTGTCTTTTAAGGGCTACCATCTACAAAAGGAAGATGTTTTATTTTCTCTTTGAGTTCGATGTATTTCTGAGGGTTCTATTATGATATCTCTTTGAGGAGCAGATTATGCCATATTTTTGGTTATCTACTTAAGACTAAGTATCTAGTAACAAGATACTTTTGTTGCTTTTGTTCAGAAGCATTATCAAGGTAACTAAGGTGAAAGGAAAGCTTAGCATCTCTGCCTTCATCTTTTCACTTGCTTGGTCTGCACATATAGGTGTATTAGTCAGTCTGTCCATCCTCTCTCATTTAAGGCTAAAGGAACAGAGTCATTGTACTGAACTTGTAGTTACTTTGTATTTCAGGAGTGCCTGGGCTTGGCAGGCAAGACAGATGCTACACCTAGAGTATTAGTCCCCTAGAGTATTAGAACCACAGATCAACGGTTCTTGACGACTTAGAAGGCATGAGCTGAGACAATGATGATGGGATCTGCCTTGACCAGGGCTGCTTCCTTAAGCATCCTCTTGTCCTCTGCCCCAACTCTTCTTCCATTTAACCTAATCTTATGGCAGAAGCCCCAAGATAAACCTGGGCACACCAAGCTCCTTTATTTGTCTCTCATCCCAAATGTGCTGTCTGAATCTTCCTTCTTCACTCTTCACTGATACTCTTCCATTGAAGTATCAGGAGAACTTACTGAGCATCACTTCTTGGGGTTGCTGGAGTAGGGACCTTTCCCTAAATCTCTAGTTTCCAGAAATGGGAAAGACTTTCAACTTTGCCACATTTTCCTGTACTGTTCTCCCTGAAGAGCTTATTTACTTCAATGCTCAGTATGTGATCGGGTCCTTCCTGCCCCTCATTCTTGGCCATTCATGGTAACCTTCCTTATTATTTCTGCACGTTCTAACCACATCTTGTTTTTGACCTCCAGAGTACTTTTTCGGTGGTGACAACACTCTATAACTCATTGCCCTTCACTCCAAATTAACTGAAAATTCTCTAAATTTTTTTTTACCATATCTTTTAATTTTTTATTCACTGATATACCCCCTAGTATCAAGCCCGATGACAAGCAATCAATACCACCAGAGGAAATGTTAGAGGAGTCACATCACAAGAACTGTACAGTCTTCACAGTGGCATGATAAGAGTGGGTCAGACTTGCCTGAATTAGACACTTAGCTCTTCTGTGACAGGGCTAAAGGGCTTCTTTCTGAACTCAGGCTTTTCTTGGATTAAATGCGGGTTGTAAGTAATAGTAAGAAATGAATAGTGGTGGTCTTAATGATAGAAGATGCTACATGCAACAGTATATGTGTATATCACTGGTACATAGCGAGAACTATAAATTATTGATGATTAGTATAGAGAGATATTTGGGCAGTACTCTCCGTGGACGTAGAAGAGGAGAGTGGCAGAGTGGTGGAAGATTCTGGCAAACAGAGAGGGTAGTAACAGGGAAGGAGGAAGCCCAAAGGCTGTGTTCAAGCAGCTGAGGGGATAGAGGACAGTGTGGGAAAAGGAGAAGTCTGTATTCTGCCCAAGAGCAAGACTCTCAGAAAAGCGTGTGTAGGGCAGAGGTACTGTTAACGACAGAGGATTCATTGTATGGTCTTGCTTTGGCTCTCAGGGGTCTTTTTCTGGCAGGGAACAAGTCGCTCTTGGTTTTGGCAGGGATTCATGAAACTGATATTTTGGAATTTTGTTTTTCCCCTTGGAAAATCCCTGATTAGCCGTCACATGGTTAGAAATGGGCAGGCAGGCATGCAAACCTGTGGTTCGCAAATTGCTTATAATTCTCAGATTACTGTGTGCCACCAAAGCACCTCAGCCCAACAGGATCCGAGCCACTGTCATCCTTTTACAGTTAAGTTTAATTTACACCAAGTACTGCCTTTCCTGCTTCATTCTGCTGAGTTTCTGGTTCTGCTCTTCTCCCTTCGCATTATCCCCCATCACCTCACAGTGACTCCTTTCAGTAACGCCCCCTTCTGGTGTAATGCCTGTTACCTGTGCGTGTCTCAAAGACATTGTTTTCAACTCAGGTTTATGTCTTCTGTGGCGTACTTCTGAGAGGCAGAATGAAAGTCAGAAAAAAATATACATGCTGTTTAATGGGAATGATTTAATGTTTGCTAACAATTCCTTTAGCCGACAGTTTTTTTCTTCAACATTTATCTTTAAATTGAGAAGTTTAATTTAAATTTAAATTAAATTTAAGTTTGGGAATTTAGGGAGATTAAAAACCTATGACTCCTCCCTTTCTTTCCTCGAGCTCCCTATTTTTTTCCACTTTCTGATCCATGAATTCATAAGGAACCTATAACACACAAAGGAGGCTTTATGGGTATTTCTTTGCATATTTTTTGTACCTTTGATCAGCAGATTTACAATTTTTTCATTAAAAAAAAATTGTCAGGTGTTGGTTATATAATTCATAGAACCATGGACTGAGTATGAACTTTAGCATCTTATACCTAAGATGAATGCTCAATACACAACCTTAGGAGTGGGGATGTACTTGAGTTTACCAATTATGAACTCGATAGCTACCACTTTAAGAGTCTGAATACTACCCTAGATAAATCACATACTTGCTCTAATTTGGTAATTCTTTATGCTCTTATGCACTTGCACTGAAGCTACAAATTTTATTATAATTTATTGCCTACACAATCATTCTGCATTGGAATATGGAAACACCTAATGCCTTTTGTTCTGGGAAACCAGGTCAGCTTTTCTTCCCATTTCTACTCTAACCTCTTACTACAGGGTCATGACTTCTGCAATGTCATATCCTGAATGTTTCAACAAGAGACTTTATTTCACTAATTTATTTTTCCCAAAGACATGATGGCTACTCTCTTTCTTCAAAGCATTACATACGTTTTAGAAAAGGCACTAATTACGTTTCTGTGACTGCTGTAGATAGGTTCATGTGAAAATGTATAGATGGTAGTGAGATCATTTTCTCTCATATAATGTAATTGCACAAGTGATCTCAGTAGAACATAGAAAAGTCTCATGAGTCTGGTTGCTTCCCTGGCTAATGTAGCTATCTGCCTTCTGCCTTCTGACTGCTTTATACTTAGGTTGTTAGTAAATATTTTTGATATTATCAATTTTTAATATCCATTTTTATCTAAGCTCTTGGAAGATTTACATAGAGTTTTGAAATGGACATATATAGCATGATATGCATCTCATATTTTCTAAGGTGATATCATAGCTGGCAAAGTTAATAGCTGTGTGGATGTAGCCTGACAAGACTGTAATTCCATCCGTATCTCTTTCCCTGCTGCATAAAAATCCTGTTTTTGTGTCTTGGCTTACAATCGTTTCTTCAATTATAGAAAATTCATTGCTTCTTCCTTTCAAGGGCACATGCTTTGCTGCACTGCTGGAAGTTTTGTGACAATTATAAATTTACTTTTCAATTTTCTGCATTACAGATTCTACTTCAGTTCACTAAAACCGGTTGCAACTTTATTTCTTATTTCATGTATTCTGTGGATAGGATCCATTCCAGCAGAAATGCTCATAAGATAACAAGATTCCATGTTATTGGCACGTCACTGCTTCTGAGAAAAGGAATCACACACCAAAGCCAAACACCTTCAACATTTGAGCAGTGAAGAGGATGCTGGAGGGGAGCCAGGTTGAGAGTGGTTGCGATTATCACTTCTATTGATTCACTGACTATCCACTTAAAACCTGTAAACAAGTATTTATGAGTTGCCTGCTATCAATCAAGATTTATTCCTGGAACTTTGGATTTTCTTCATCCCTGATTTTTTTTGAAAGATCTTGTTTTATAATTTAAGGATGCTGATGCTTTATTGGGACCATATAGTTTACACAGCAACTCATTATAGTTAGAATGGACTACAGTTGTTGCTAATCAAAAGAGCTGAGCTGCCAGGTGGCACTTCAGTAGGGGTCTAGTATCACAGCCATAGGACATTAGCTGTAATGTCTTTTCTCTTTGACCTTCCAGTTTGTTGATGATCACTCTAACATTGGCACTAGATCTTATCCATTCCCAAACATGCTGATCTGAACTTGATGCTCTTTCTGCTTGCCTATTCATGGCTTTCTGACTATGTGAGATATTTCATTCACTCCTGACTCCATATGCATCTGAAAACAAATTCAAAGCTACTGCCAACTTGTAGCTATTACTGTTAGAAATGTTTGAAACCCAATTCAGGATGCATAATGCATATATATATCTGTGTGTGTATATATGTATATATGTATACATATTCCACAAGCAGGTTATTATTTCAGAACAAAATACTTGAAAAACATATTATAAATGTATAGCAACATTAAGTTCCAGAAGCAGAATTATCCACATGCATCAACGTTGTAGATCACGTTGTAGTTGATGTTGGTACTCATACATATTCAGTCTATGTAAGACTGAAAAACATGTAGCCTTCAGTCTTTTGGTCATGTAGGAATTGAATAATTAATCTTCTTCTGAATAAAGATACTTTCATTTCATTAGAGAATGGTCTGCTATCTAAAGTTTTCTGTAATAATAAGTTTCAGAAAATGTAACGATCCATACTGAGCTCTGCTAGGTTCCTATTTGCTTTGTGGAGCCCTGCATCCTCCTCTTTCCTGATGAAAGGAATGCAGTGTACAGTTACATAGGTGAGTATTAGGCAAATAAGCTAAAGCTAGATGTTCATAATGACCCCAGCACCAGTCCACTTCTCACACTGGTGGAATAACAGAAACCACCAGAACTTCAAATTTCAGTGAGGCCAAAGTCATGCTTCTTGAATGCTAGTGTGCAGGAGAGTCACCTGAGGCCTTATAAAAATGCAGTTGTAAGTTAATGGAGATTGAATAGCACCTACAATTCCTCATTGATGTGGTATTTGTGACTGAATCAGACCTTGGAGAGCAGAATATTGCTGGTTTTAAATCTGGGCAATACTCACCCCTTAGTGTGTACCCACTGTTCCCCTAGGCCGTTCTTTCTTGTCTCCAGACTTACTCTTTGCCCTAATTCAGCCTGCCAGTAAAAGCTCATCCTTCTACCCTGCCTCCATCTCCTGGGGATTCTGACTATGGGTGGGGATCCCAGCCTCACTAACTTCCGCCCACAACCTGTCTTAGCCCTTTTCCCTAGTCCATCAGCATATCTCTCTGCTGATTACTCACTGGCAGAGACACTCTCTACCAGGGTCCCTACAGGATAGGAAGGCAACAGCAAACAGAAACCAAGACTAGACCCAACAAAGACTAGACCAAATATAGACAGGAAGGAATGCTTCAAAAATCATAACTTCAGACACTAGACCACAGTACAAAAACACAAACATTAATAGCCAAGATAATACATCTTCACCAGAAACCAGTAACTCTGTTGCAGTAGGGCCCTGAAAAATTCAATATAACTGAATCATAGAATAAACAATGACTGTAAAGTAGCAGTTATGACTATGTCTAAGGACCTGAAAAAGTATAAGAATAAATCAAATGAAGCCTTTGAAAACACAGAAAGTTGAATGAAATAATGATTCAAGACACAAAAGCAGAATTCAACAAAGAAATAGAACCACTAAATAGAATAGGGATGTCAAAATCAAACAGATAAGGAACAGTGGCGAAATGATATAATTATAGTCTAATAAAAGAAATATGTATTTTTAAAAATAAAAGTATATCAATAAATAAAACAAAAACAAAAGAAAGAAACAAAAAACCAAACAGATAAACTTCACTAACAGATTACAAGACACAGAAGAAAAGCAAACAAAAACAAAGGAAAAAATTCATGTGTTGAAGAGAAGTTTAAAAAATGAATAAATCAGTCATAGAAAATATTGAGTCTGAAAAAAATCTTGGCACAAAATATCCAGGACACCTGGGAAACAGCAAAACGAAAAAGTCTATGAATAAGATTGGATATTAGAGGCTGCAAGGGATGAAATAACATATAAAGGTAGGGCCACTAGAATAATAGCTGACTTCTCATGGAGTCTCTGAAATCCAGAAAAGGGTTTTAAGAGATCACGGACATCATCCCAGACTACTATACTCAGGAAAATTATCCTTTACAATAAATGGAGAAAGAAAAGAAATCAATAAAAAAGAAAAATTTAGACCCTATGTGTTTTGAGTTCTGTAGGAAAGGCCTTACCTCTGAAGTTTGTATGCTAGGTAAACCTGTTCCAGTCTCATAGAGGTTGCCAGGTAGTGATCTACAAAGCTTAAAATTATCTCACAACTCACATGTTCTATGTAAATGCAGAGAATGTTTGGAGACAAGAGATTCCACAGATGGGACTGGTATTGAATTCAGTATGCCTCTTCTTGGTGCCATGAATTTGATCAACTTCAATGTACTGGTTCAGTTTCTGATTTTTGTCTTTTGTTTATAAATTGACAACAAAAGTAAAATACAACTTCATAGGTTTGTCTTGAAATGCAAGAATTTTTTAGGTGTCTTGTGTGATGCAAACACTAGTTGAGTGAAGGGTATGAGCTGATGGCTCATCAGAATTCTTATATGCTATAGTAGCCTCTACTGTTTGTCATTTATTAATGCATCAGACATTCTGGCTAAGATGAACGTACACTTTCTTTTATACAGATATGTGTACCTACTGGCTTTTAATTATTTACTTTAATAATAGTTTTTGTTATACTGAAGAGGCTAGCATTATCATTTGTTATTCCAATATGGTCCATGGGAAGAGGAGGTGGTAGGGGAGCCATGCAGGCGTTGATTTATGACTCTGCTTCGAAGATGTATTTGGAGTTCAGGAGCAGGTGTGAATGATATCTTCAGAGAATTGCTTAATAAAAACAGATCTGTTTGGTCAGGAGAGAATATGCTGTCCTCATCATCAAGGGAACTGGTTGGCCTGCAGGCAGCTTGCATTTTAATTGATTTCTTGATGAACACTGACTGTACTAATTAAGTATTATACAAAATGCCCCATGGCATCTGATAAATGACAGGAAAGGCATTGGAAGTTTAGTCAACACTTAGGAATTCTCCATCAGCAAACATTTATTGAATGCCCTCTGGATGAGAAAAGAAATATGCTTGCATTTAAAACTTGTGTTGGTACCACAAATTATATTTTTGATAGATTTTTTTTTGTTGATTCTATTTTACTATTTTCTGACATAAAATCTCATCTTCATGGGGCTTTAATTCTCTCTCTCTCTCTCTCCCTCTCAACACACACAACACACACACACACACACACACACACACACACACACACACACACACACATTCACTCAGGAAAGTTTGCATTGCAGGACTGTATTTCTTTCGGAACAAAGAAGAAAAGAACTAAGGGAGAATGATAAATGTATAGTATTTTTATTTTCTGGGAAGCTGACTCTGAGTTAATGCCTGTGAAGAAATGCTTTTGAAGAGCTAAATATGTCAGGCATTGTGTGTCAAGTTCTTTGGAGTTGATATCCCACTTATTTTGTCAAAATTTACCACTAACATAGTGAAGCTCAACAGCCTCTGCTTTCTTCCTTGCTTTCTAGCTTGTTTGATTATTTTCAACTTTTGCCCCATCTGTTTATGCTTGTCATTTCTTTTCCATGTTTAGAGAACTTTTTGGATTTGTCGTTAAGGTTTATGTTATTCTAAACATCCGTGGTCTGTCTTTAGAAACATCTAGGTAGATGGCCCTTTCTGTGGACATCAGCTTTCATTGCTGATGAGGCCCTATTTGATGCATTTAGATTCATCCCTGGCTGGCCCAGACTTGGGTAAATGAGTGTCTGAGAATAAGGGTCCATTCCACCTTAGGCCATCTCAGTAATTCATCCTTTCTCTCACATGTCTCTGGTGACAGCACTCATTGCCATATTAGTTCTAAACAAGTAGGGCACAGTGAGAATTTCTGAAAATTTCAACTAGGAGAAGTTTAGAGAAACCTGAAATTTATTTTGTTTTCAGAAACATATGGAATATATTGTATTTGACCTAATTTCTAGCATACCTATATCTATACAGGAGAATAGATACAAGTTAGACAGAAACAATGAAACAATCAATTGTTAAGTGGCTAATCAACAACTTTCTAAATGTTTGTATTAAGTCATCTATATATAATATGATTTATGTTTAATTGCACCCAAATTCTTGCCAAATAGGTGATGTCCCATAATAATAATACTAATTAGGAATTATTCTAATGAATACATAAGCATCTCTTATGTTGAGCATATTAATTCATATATGCAAATGACTTTATGTACTTGAACAGTTTGATTTAAGAAGGATAAATATTATATCCATAATCTTGCATATAATATTCATTTGCTTATTAAATCATTATATAAAATCAAACTATTTAATTCAATGAATATGTACTGTGCTGATCACAGAAGAACAAATTCACGAAGGTTTATGTCTTGAGTCCCAGACCCCTCTGCCACCTGATCCAATAAGGGACATGAAGACTCTGTGAGTGGCATGAACAGCTTCTTTCATACAGATTCCCAGTCTTTGTTTACTCATTTTTTTTCCTCTAAATTGAATGCCTGAGAAAGTTGGAAAACATGAAATTTTATTAGTTGGAATTGGATAATTGGCCAACCCCTTTTCCTTCTAAGAATGGCCCACATTCATCTTTTGTGAATATATGTGTGTAGATCTTCCAGCGTCTTTGGCCCTGAAAGCCATCTTCAAGAGAATACTCTCAGATCTTCAGGTAAAAGTTAGGTTTTGGATTTTTCTTTATATTTATTTTTGATCTTTGTCTTTATTTTATGTGTCTACTGTCTTGCTGCATGTATATTTGGGCAATACATGCATGGAGTGCCCATAGAGGCCCAAAGAAGGTGACCAATTTCCTGGAACTGGAGATTTATATTGTTGTGAGTCACCCATCATGAGTTTTCTGGGAATTGAATCCAAGTCTCCTGGAAGAGCAGCCAGTGCTCTTAACCTGTGAGCTTTCCAGCTCAGAAAACAATTAAAGGAGGGGAAGAGGGAGGGAGGGAGGGAGGGAGGGAGGGAGGGAGGGAGGGAGGGAAGGAGGGAAGGATCTGGGTGAGGAAAGGGGACAGGGAGGGGAAGAGGGGAACATGAACAGGTATTGGGTGGGGGGAACAGGACTGATTCCCCAAGTGCCAGCAGAAAGAATGGAAACAGGCAATCCTGGGAGGTAAGAGGTTGGGGGACTCACAAAAAGGAACCTATCATGACTGACCTCAGAAGACCCGACAAGCAGCTGAAAGAATAAGATGCAGATATTTACACTCAACCAATGGACAGAAGCTGGTGACACCTGTGGTTGAACTAGAGAAAAGCTGGAAGATGCTGAAGAGGAGGGTGATTCTATAGGAAGACCTGCAGTTTCTACTAACATGGACCCCTGAGATCTCTCAGACATTGAGCCACTAACCTGGCAGCATACATCAGCTGATATGAGGCCCCCAACACATACAGCAGAGGACTGCTGGGTCCGGACTCAGAAAAGATGTATCTAACCTTCAAGAGACTTGAGGCCCCAGGGAGTGGGGAAGTCTGGTGGGATGGGGTTGGGGGATGGGGACATTCTCTCGTAGACAAGGGCTGGGAGGAGATATGGGATGTGGAACAGTCAGAGGGTGAACTGGGAGGGGATAAAGTCTGGACTGTAAAAAATGATTAAAGAATAAATAAAAAAGTTTTAAAAATTAATTAATTAATTAACAAACTCAAGTGTTTCACACAAGTTCCCTTCTCCCTGAGATCCTTCCCCTATCCCTTCTCCCCTTCTCTTCTGAAAGAGTGCCCCACTTTGTGTATCCTCACACCCTGATGAATCAAGTCTCTGCCAGATTAGTCCCATTCTCTCCCATAGAGGCCAGAGAAGTCAGCCCTATTGGGGAATAAACACCACAGTCAGGCGGCAGCTTTAAGAAGAACCTCTACTCTAGTTGTTGGGGTCCCACATTGAGCTGCACATTGCCTGCATATGTGCCAGGGGCCTCATTCCAGCCCCTGTGTGGTCTTTGTTTGGTGGCTTAGTTTCTGAGAACTTCCAGAGGTCCAGGTTAGTTGACTCTGTTGGTCCTCTTGTGGGGTTCCCATCCCCTTCAGGGCCTTTAATCCTCCCTAACTCTTCCATAACAGTCCCTGACCTCCATCCCATGTTTGGCTATAGGTATTTGCATTTGCTGGATAGAGCTTCTTAGTGGACAGTTATGCCAGACTCCTGTCTGAAAGAATAACAGAGTATCATTAATCATGCCAGGGATTAGTGCTTGCCCATGGGCTGGATTTCAAGCTGGGCTAGTTATTGGTTAGTCAATCCCTCAGTCTCTGCTCCATCTTCGTACCTGTATTTCTTTTAGACAGGACAAATTTTGGGTTGAAAGATTTGTGAGTGGATTGGTGTTCTTGTCCCTCTATTGTGGGTCCTGCCTAGCTATAGGAGTTAGCCCTATAATAATAAACAACGGATTGCATGAATATATAATGCTAATTGATAGTTATGCTGAATATAAAATATAGGACATTATGATAGAATGTTTTAAGAAGCTTGTAAATGTTTTAGGGATGGTTTCCTAGTAGAAGGAAAGCTAGGTAATGTAGGAACGAGGCTGCATGTATCAGGACAGAAGATGAGTTGATAGGATGATATTGGAGGAAGCCAAAGAAACGCAGTGGAAGCACACACACCATTCAGTTAGTTGGTGAGGAAAGCAGATGATAGAACAGGTTGGAAATTACTAATTTTTATTAAGAACATTTTTGAAGGACAGTGGCGTCATGCTTTTAATCATCGCTGTTGTCTAAGTACAGTTTTGAGCATTCATTCTGTTATCAAAAAAACTTTTTTTAGAATACTAATATCACTGAAAAACTGTTTATTTCATGGATCTGGCTCTCCAAAATTCTAAAGCATTTTAACACCTAGAAATATTGTTTAAAGTTTAGTTTGAATCATTTAGAATCTTTCTCTTTTCTTTTCTTTCCTTTCCTTTTCTTAAAATTATCTTTAATCTTTTTTTACAGTCCAGTCGTTATCCCCCTCCTGGTCCACTCTCAGACAGTTCCTCCTCTCCAGTCTCCAAGAGCATGTCCCCATCCCTGCCAGGCCTCCCCACTCCCTTGGGCCTCAAATCTCTCAAGGGTTAGGTGCTTCTTCTCTCACTGAGGCCAGACCAGGCAGTCCTCTGCTGTATATGTGTAGGGGGTCGCATATCAGCTGGTGTACGGTGCCTGCTTGGGGGCTCTGTGTCTGAGAGATCTCAGGGGTCTGGGTTAGTTGAGACTGCTGATCTTCCTATGGGGTCGCCCTCCTTTTCAGCTTCTTCCAGCCTTTCCCTAATTCAACCACAGGGGTCCCTTGCTTCTGTTCATTGGTTGAGTATAAGTATCTGTGTCTAACTCTTTCAGCTGCTTGTTGGGCCTCTGAGAGGTGTTCTTATAGACTGTTATCAAATTTTCAAATGAACCTTTTATTGCAATATGAGATTAGAGCAGGAGAGTATTATGGACTGATTTATGTCCCCTAACATTTATATGCTGAAATGCTAACTTCCAATATGACAGTCTGTGGAAACAAGCACTATTAAATGATGGTAAAAATTAATGGAAAGACATTAATCTGTTGTAGTGGTTCTATATAAGTAGAGAGAGAGAGAGGGAGGGAGGAGAGAGAGAGAGAAAAGAAGAGAGAGAGAGAGAGAGAGAGAGAGAGAGAGACAGACATGAGAGTGCTCGCTCTGTCCTCCTTCCTCTCTCTCCATGCACAGAGAGGGGCCATGTGAGGATACATCTGTAAAGTCAGGAAGAGTGGTCAGCACCTTGATCATGTTCTAGCCTTCAGAAATATAAGCAAATAAATTTCTGGTCTTTAAGCCCCCAAGCTTATGGTGTTTTTTTTTTAGATCAACTTAAATAAATTAATATAGACTGAAGCAGTAGATAAGAAAGTCCTAGATGGAGGACCATATGTACATTCATGATAGTTACCCTTGGAAATATATGGAAGAGCAGAAAAGACAAAAATAGAGAAAATATACAGAAATTAAATCACTTTTTATAAAATAAACAGTATTTTTTATTGGATTGAGTAATGTGTGAGAAATAGTGGAAGCATAGGAGCCAACCAGAGTAAGATCAGGGTAGTTGCTGAAATCTATTAGATGCTTGTGAACATTTTGAAGGGTCAGGTGGGCCTGGTCCTAGAGGGACAAGTAAACGATGCTCAACAGATATCGTTACTGTGTAACTTTTTGGAACTTTAAATATATTGATGTGAATTATGTTTCTTTAATTCAACCTATGGTGTTTGAAAAATTCCAAACTTGGACCTGTTTTCTGAGTAGATAGTGTCACAGGGTTAATATTGCCTAAGATATATTAATATTTACTATTCTGCAGGGTATTCCAGTCATTGCTAGTAGGTAAAAAATCTTGGCATGTTTTTCTTCCCTATTGCCTGATTTTATTTAGACATTACTTTAGGCTCAAGGTAGCCAATATACTTTAAACTGAAGGGATGGAATAAAGAAAGATCTTGTGACTTTCTAGCAACTCTCAGTCAAAAGAGATGTTGGGAAAGAGTGATTAGAAAGAGGTCTTTGTCTTTAAATTGACAACTATTTCTTAGGATTATGTTAATCTTGGAGTTAAATTTAATCTTGTTTCCTTTTAGTTAACTAACACAAAGGTTTTAAAGTTCTCTGAAGAAGTTTTAGGAGCTTAGAATTTTGAGAAACCAAATTACATTGATTATGTATGATTAATGTTTGGGCATATATAATATTATGTATGTATGTATTATGTAACTGTATGTAGCATTTTATAACTCATTTTCATTCCCATGTATTCTGAAAATTTAGCTAGCTTATTAAATTTAAATATATCAGTGCTGAAGTATTATATAATATTCTGTGGTATAAATGTCAAAAATATACTTAGTTATGTAGCTATATTCATCTAGATTAAAAAACAAGAACTGTGGGTGAGACAAACTAATAGGAACTATAGAAAAAAAGGACCAAATATAAGAACTAAATGACCCTGATTGATCCTTGTCAAAAATCAAACATAAGGAACTCCTATCTTCCTCAAATTTACATACACAATAAGAAATCTATTCCTAATGTTTATTTCTGAAAGATAAATCACCATTAAAACAAATCTGAAAAAAAAAAAGCCCTGCCATTTTTGATTCTGAGCGTCAAATATTCCACAACATTTTGTGATAAAATGTGATTCTTTCACTTCCTTAACGCTTCTTAAATGGACAGAAGTCACCGAGAACCTTGTATTCCAGCCATTTGTGCTAGTTCATTAAGCCTCTTTTGTGCCATAAACTGCATGACTCAGTGTGACTCTGTGGCTGTTCTTGGTATGGATTTTGAATTGGATTTCCCTCCTGGTTTGTAGGTTACCAATAGGTTCTCCCACTTCATTTGTATCATTATGCCTCAGAGTAACACGTTTTGAGAGTGATAAGTTTGGAGGTTAAAGACTGAAATCCTCCCCAAGGTATATGTAGTTGTTATTCATACTTCCCCGTGCCCTCCACCCTACACTGCCATCGTCACCATGGCACACAGCAGCAGAATAATTGCTAGAGAGTTGAAGATGATGAACTCAATTTACCAGTTGCTACAAGGGAGAAAAATGAAGTTATATGAGATGTAGTTTTCATTATGAAATATTCATAGGAATGAGATTCAACCTGTGTTACAATAAAATGTTAATAAGACTTTTAAGAATGCAATTAAAGCAACATATTTGCTGCTAGGATAACTGAATTCAAACCTATTATTCCTAGACTTAGCAGAAAGGGGTCCTTTGTGGTAACAAATATAACATAGGAAGACACTGGATTTTCTTTAGCAAAATTTTCTATTGCTATGAAATTTACACATGGAAATATTTTAATTTTTCAACATCTCCCATGGCAAAGCAATACAAGTGGAGTTACATTTTATATATGCCTATACATTTCTGCTATAACCAATTTAATATCAAGGAGCCCAAACTCAGTAAGGTTTTTGACAATCTGAGTAAAATTCTTTATTAAGAAAATTACATTCCTCATGGTTTAGGAACTCCCAGTCAGTGGGAGAATGAGCAGTCAAAGCTTCCATCAGAATCAGTAAGCTATTGATTGAATATAGTTGGTCTATTAAAGATAGTAAGAGGACTTGAAGATGTGGGGAAGGGGCAGGGTGATTTTGAGAGGGAGAATCAGGGTGGAAATGATCAAAACATATCATATACATGTATGAAAATTTTGAGGAATAAATAAAAATATTATTTAAAAAGAGAATAAATATGCTATAATGATGTGAAGAGTTAGCTTGTAGTTTTAAAAATTACATTTATTTATTTACTTACTTAGTATCTAGACATGTAGCCCAGGCTGTCCTTAAATTTGAAACATTCCTGCCTCTGCCTCAGGAGTGCTGGAGTTACAAGGATTCATCACTATGACTGGCTTCACTTCTATTTTCATTCTGCCTCCTCCTGACTGTACGTAGATGTGGAAACTGGCAGTCTCCTACAACTCTGCATGTCAGGACTTCTGACAGCACAGCTCATTTTCCTGTGATCTCTCTCTCAGTCAGCCTCATCATTGCAAGCGTGTGGGGCTTCCATCCATCCTGGATGAAATACTGCTTCTGTGAAATGTCAGGAGGTGTGACTGATGGTCATTGTATTTTATGACGTTAATTCATTCTTTTTTGATGTAATAGATTGGCCTTAACTTACTTAAACTGTAGGAAGTAGGGGAATTGCCTGTGTTATTAGTGTGATTTTAGCTCCCTAAGGATGAATTGTGAAAACGATAGTCAGTTTTTGTTGGATTTGCTAATGTCACCGATCACATGTGATCAATAGGGAGTAGTGTTATAATTACAACAAACCTAGCTGAAAGAGATAGGAGCTGTAGTTGAGGTCTGAGATTCTTCTGACTTCTGTTATGTTCTGAATTTAAATTCGGTATCTTCTAGTTGCTACATTTAAAAGACAGATTATAGACAAATGGAGGACCATTACTATCTCTCACTCTTTAGCATAAAGTTGATTGAACGGAATTCTGGGTAGTTTGGTCACACTATGTATTCACGGCTATTGCTACTGCTGTGCTTCAACAACTGTGGATAATCATCTCGATATGATTTCTCCCATAGTTTAAGAAATACTATGTAAATGTAATTCTGCAGAGAATTGCCTTTAGATTTTAATTATAATTTTTCAACACATAGTTATGCAAATCTAGAACTTCATATATGCCAGTTAATGCTGATGTTGATCAGCTTGGGGAGAAGTTTTAGCTTCCCAAATGGACTAAGAGAATATTCAAGTTTCTGTTTGTGGGAAGTGCAGGGTTGTTGAAACATCTCATTAGGAGGCTGCTTTTCTCTGAAAAGCAGGGAGAAAAAGTAAACTTGTTCCTTCATGTTTAAACAGGGTCGTTAGCATTCTCTCAGACCTCCCTGAAGTCTTATTCAAGGTGAAGAAACCATCGATGTCACATGCTTCAGGTTGGAAATATGTGCAGAGGTGTTGCAGCTTTTTCTCATCCCAGTGATAGGAAACACCAATTTTCGGAGATAAACTATAAGTTCTGAGAAAATAGAATTTGCTAGCATGTCAATTCTGGACATTCTGTGAGTGTCCAGGCAAAGAAGCCCGTGAATTGCTTCTGTCAGTATGACTGGCAGAAGCTTTTGGAAGTGTTGACAGCTTGTAATTCTTTCTACTGACTTTCAAACAAATTATTGACATTATTATGCATTAACTTTTTGGTGACACAACCAAAAAGGCACATGATTGAGTGAAAAATTTCAAATAAGACCTTAACAATTAAACCCCAGGAAGGCTTCTTTCTCTATATTGTCTTTCAATGACCATTTGATTGCATAAAGCTTTGCACTGACTTCAGTTAAGTTTTTAAATCTAAAGTGACCTCCTGAGATGCCCTCCTACTTGCACTGGCTTGGGCTAACCCTGTGGAAGCAATTAATCCTGTTGGATAAAATAAATTGCTTGCGACTTAGCCTTTCCCTTCATGGCTGGCAAGCTTCCGAATCTTGCCGTAAATTGTACCATACAGGATTGTTTCTGTGCTGTAGCTAGCTATGTTGCTATATTCAGCAAAATTGTTTGTGTTCTAATAAACACTAACTTTATCTGTCATAGTTTTACAGACCATGGTCTCACATGGGAACACATTTCTTACAGTATTTAATTCAACATTCCACAGTTTGGTTAAAAACTTATTTTGTTTACTAAAATGGAGTTTGCTTTTGGTTCCAATTAACCTTGTTTGTCCTATGATGTCTAAATAGTGCCGGGTTACATTGACAATAGAGTATAGTTTGATCTTTTAGTTTTTCATGGAAACCAACTCTACTTGAGAAGAAATTTTGAGAACTTTAACTCGTGCTATATTTATGGGATGACTAAACCATTTGAAAAAAATAATTTCACTTTGTTCCCTTCTTAAAGTTTATTCCTTATGACATTTTAGAAATAGTATAATATGAACAAGCCACTTCTTGACAAATTGAAAGTATATTTAAATCACATATTTTCACATTTGGATAAACTTTACATGAATCTAGCTATTAATAGCATCTATTCAAGACTTCTTAATGAATACCTTGTATTCAACTTAATTAATCAAGACCTAGCACTTGAGGTCTCATGTTAGAAAGTTAAATAGGGTTTTCTGACCTTGAAGAACTTACTGTCTACCAGGAAATGCAAGTGTGTAAGCACTTAGCATATTATTTGAGTTCTGACAGAATCATGCATATTGAACAAGGCTGCACACTAAGAATGAAACCTCTTATCTGACACATTAGGGACAGGTTTTCAGGAGAGTTTAAATAAGAGCACATCAGACAAAGGAAAGAACAGAGGGTTAAATAAAAAAGAATAATATGAATTTAGAATATCTGAGTAGTCAACAGTTAACAGTTAGAGGCTATAAGAGTGAATTAGATGAATAGGAAATTACCATGTCAAATACAACATAGATGCATAGTCAAATGTTAAAAATGTTTAAAACTATCCAAAACATTTTATTTTAAATTATCTTTGTAAGTACCAAGCAATATTCAGCAAGACTTTTATTCCATCTCTGACAGTGTTCACTTACACCTGTCCTAAACTCTGCAGTGATAGAGTGACCTTGGGCTTTTAGGATGCTGTCAAGGAAGGACAGGAATCTAGACTGGATACAGTCTAGGGATGATTCTTTCCCTGGCTGTAGCTTCCCTAGACTCACAGAACTACCTAAACAGTCAAAGACAAGCAGATATAGTGCCCATGGCCCATCTCTTACTGTAATAGGATTTGACTGAACTCTTGCATTGTAATTAAGACCTTGCCTCACCAAGGAGTTTTCCACATGCCCTGGGCTGCACATGTAGATACTTCATTGACCTATATAAAACAGTCAGAAGATCGCTCCAGAAACCTGTTCTTACCTTTAAGCTTATGTTATCACCATCTACCTTGAGTCCATCAAGGCAGGTTCTTCACCTTCTAATCCTAATTTAATACACACTGAGAGGAGAACCAGACTGCCAAGGTCTGGCTTCTTAGACATTGTGCTTTCTAGAAACCACAATCAAACATCAGAACCAATTCTATATGTGCCCACACTCTTATGGAAGCATTCAGATCAGTTCTTCCTATCCAGTAGAAACCTTCCTGTCTACTGTTTCACATCTCAGGTGAAGATCCCTTTGATACTGTGAGCTACGTGTAGCTTTTCTTTCAGAAAGCCTCGTACTTATGGAACAGGAAAGGAATTTTATGTTATATGTTTATGTCACTCACATTCTATCATTTTGCTGTCATCTCAACTTCTGTATTGTTACACTATTTTTTCAAAGATTTTAGGGCCCAACTATCTGACACTTTTACCACCATAGTTCCTGACTTCTACTTCAATTCGGCTTCTATTTCATGATGCCTTTACTACTGTTCTCTAGCAATTTTTCCTTTACTCAATTGCAACTCTTACTTAAAAGATACTAACTAAATATTGTCTTTGCTAATATTTATAATTCTGTCAATAAACTGATTTCATACAATTCACTTGTGGATAGGTATGTTAGCTACTTCTATATTAATGTGACCAAATATCCCCAAAATGTTAAGGGGAGTGAGGCTTATTGTGGCTCATGGTTTAAGGAGACATAATCTCGCTTTGTGGAAACGATGGCAGACAGTTCTGTGAAGTAGGAGTCTGTGACAGCTGCTTGCTTCCATCTTTGGAGATCAGGAGACAACGAAAGAACAGGAAAACAGTTGGCCTGTAAACCTCAAGGCCTGTCCCGATGGACCACTTTCTTCAGTGATGTTCTGTCCTCCAAAAGTTCAACAACTTCCTAGAGCAGCTCCACCGCCTAGGATCACCCTTTCAAACACATGGACCTACAAGAAACATTTCACATTGAAATCATAGCATTCAGACTGAGCTCTATGTCAGTCACTCTGGGTGCCTCTGGCATGAATACTCCTTCCTTGTGCTTGTTTTCTTCTTCATTACACTTAACATGAGGAAAAAGTCACAATTCTAATAAAAAAATATCTCTTTTTTCATTATTGTCTATGGACTGGTAGGAAATACCTAAACAGTCTGTGGTCACACTTCAGATTCATAGGAATGAACATCAAATATATTTTAGCCCCTGAAGCTGTATCTTCCAGGACTACTGTGGACTTTCTCTCAATGCTATTTTGTACTCTTACCTTAACCTATAAATCTCATTATCCATCTACAATTTCATCTAACAACCCTACTTCCTACTCCATCAAAGAAATGGAAACACTTAACGGAGAACATATAAGGATTTTCACAGTGTCGTCTATCCACCTATCAGCCTTTATGCTCACTTTCCTGCCTTATGCTTTCATTTTTAGTTCTCTTAAAAATCAAATCTCTTGACTTGTGTACAGACTGTATATATTTGTATATATTCTAATACCTCATTTGAGGACCTCTAAAAGAAAGGATATCAGCAATTACAATATTGTAACTATATTGAAATCTTATTTATATCCAGCAAACTGCAAATGTACAAGAGAATGCACTCTTATTCACATAACTACCCTTGAAAGCAGCACCATGACTTGTGCTGTAGGAATTGTCAACAACCTGGAAAACACTAAGACAATAAATGTAGCCCGTACTTTCAAATGTCTCCTCATGTGTCACAAAAGTCCTCCTTTCCTTCCTCTCTAACATTTCTAATAGGTGACTTAATTAACTTTGCGTTTTACACCTAACACATTAATCAATGCCTTTATGTGTTTAAAGAGTTCATTTCATTATAATGTTAACAAGCATTTCATGATGTGGCTATGGCAAAAATTTTTATTCCTTAACATTTGTAAATTTTTTATAAAACCCAAATAGGTCTATTATTGGTTTGTATTGTACCTGTGGAATTTTGATGGGTATTGCATTGAAGCTGTAGATTATTTTGGTAGGATGGCCATTTTTAATCTATTAATCATTCTGATCCATGAATATAAGAGATCTTTCTACCTTCTGATGTGTCCATCAACTTCTTTCTGCAATGTCTGAAAGTTTTCATCATATGAGTCTTTCATCTGCTTCGTTAGGGTAACCCTGAGATATTTTACATTATTTATTTGAGGTTATTGTGAAAGGTATTGCTTTCCTTTCTCAGACTACTTGTCATTTGTATATAGGAAGACTACTTTGTGTGTGTGTGTGGTAATTTTGTTTTTACTACTTTCCTTAAACTATTTATCAACCGTAGGGTTTTGCTGGTTGAAATTTTAGATTCTCTTATGTATATTATTATATCATCTGCAAATATACCTTATCTTCTTTCTTTTTGCTCGGTACTCTCTTGATCTCCTTCAAGCTAAGACTTCAAGTACTATATTGAATAGGTACAGAGAGAATGGACAAACTTGTTTTCTGTCTGATCTTAGCAGAAATGCTTTGAGTTTCTCTCCATTTAAGTTGATGTTGGCTAAAGCATTGCTGTAAATTTGCCTTTATTATGGTTAGATGTGTCCCTTGTATTCGTAGTCTCTCCAGGACTTTTATCATGGATTTTTCAATGGCTTTTTCTGAATCTGAAGCAATGATCATACAGTTTTGGGGAAATGAAAACTTAAAAATATTGAATTTTCTGTTGTATAAATGCAGTTTGTTGCAATATTTATTTTTTTTTTCTCAATTAACCCCTCAAATAACATTGCTGTTTTCAGTGTACAAATAATGTAAAATTTTTTAGATTTAATTCCAAGAGCTCAATATATTTTAGGTTACAAATTGCATTTCAGTTACCAATTCTTTATCTTAGTCTATAAAGTAAAATTGATGTTTTTAGCATATTAATTCAGAATCCTACCACCTTGATCAAATATTAATTTTGCTATTCTTTCTTAGGAGTTTCACCACATTTTTGATGATTTCTGGGTAGTTATAACATCTGTGAGTAATATTTTTTCTTGGTAGTGTAAATGTGTCTTGTTTTCTTTTCTTATTGCAATAGATAGAACCTCCAGTATATGTAAAATAGAAAAGATGGGTACAGACATCTTTGTTTCATTTCTGATTCTAATGATTTTCATCCAAATAAGTAGTGTTGAACCATTCAGTCTGATGTTATATATTGATATTTTGCAGATATCATTTTCAAACATGGAAAGTTATTTTTTTCTAGTTAGTCCTTTGTATGAAGGACATTATATTTTGTTGAATGTTTTTTCTCTGTGTGCTGAGATAATCATGTACATTTTCTATTTATTTTGCTCCTAAGATGAATTACAGTGCTTGGCTTTTGAGTCACCAAATCTTTCTTTCTAACGCTAACACTTGATTTCATTGCCCTTTTGTATGTTATTTGGTGTAATTGTTTAACATTGTGATAAAATTGTATTTGTATCAATGAAAGATATTGACTTGTAATTTTCTTTCCTGATAATGTGTATATTTGATTTCGATGTCAGCATAAACTTGTTACTACATAATAACTTGGGTAGTATTTACTTTCCTTGGATTTTATGGAACATCTATATACAAAATTGTCATTATTTCTTTCTCAAATGCTTCCCAGGATTTAAAAAAAAGTGATACAATCTGCTTCTTGTTCATTTGTGACAAATTTTTGAATCCCAAATTGCTCGTCTTTAGTAGCCCACAGGGCTTTTCAAAATGTTGAGTTCTTATTGAGTGGAATGTTCTCGTTTGCCTTAAAGTACTATTGTCAAATATAATCTGTTGAATTCATTGTCATATAATTACTACCATAGTATGCTCTTTAAAATTTTTCATATTTATCCATTTTATTTTATATGTACGAGTGTTTTTAATGCATGTGTGTATGTGTGTGTGTGCTACATGTGCTACCCAGTGTCCACAGAGGTCAGGAGGCAGCATTGGATCCCCTAGAACTGGAGTTGTGGGTGATTGTAAACCACCATATGGTCCTGGGACTTCACCTTAGGTCCTTTGCAAGAGCAGCCAGTGCTCTTGTTCAGTTGTTGTTTCATTGGTAGTATGAATTGCTTCTCTGTGGTTTTATTTTATCAATTTACTCTCAGAGCCTCGTTTTTCTATTTACTGCCATTGTTTTGATTTTATTTTCTTTATGCTGAGTAGAAGCTAAAAATTCTAAGATATTGTTTTTAGTTTGTTTGGCTAATGTACTCTATTCTGCCTCAATTTAAAATACATTCTTATTTCTCCTTTTGTATTTTTCTTTGACCCATAATTTCTTTAGAGTTGTGCTATTCAATTTCTAGATAAATGGAAACTATTGGGATATGTTTTTGTTACCAATTTCTCATTTAATTCCATTATGATTGGAGAAAAAACATTATTTAAGATTTTATCTTGTAAAATCATTGATACTTGGAACTGGAGAAACAGCTCAGGGATTATAGAAGCACTGGCTGCTTTATTAATGACCTGGGTCTAATGTCCAGCACCTACTTGGCAGCTCATAGATGTCGTTAACTATAGTACCAGAGGATCCAATGCCCTCTTCTCTGAAGGATCTTCCATGAATTTGAAGCAGATAAACATGCACATGTATACACACATGCATATAAAAATAAAAAATAAATAAATAAATTGTGGCCAAGAATCTTCTGTTAACTACATGATTTATTTTTGATGAGAATGTCTACTCTTGTGCTATAGGGTAGAAGACTTCCTAAAGTTTTAATATGAAAGTTATTGAATTTTCACTGATTTTTCTGGGTCTCTAAATTTTTTGAAGCATTGGAAGAATATTTAATTTTCTGAGAATAATTTTAGATAAGACTATTTTTATTTAAAATTTTATGGATATCTACTACTTATTTTGAATATTCATTATTAAAAGTACAGTAATCTAGAATTACTAAGTACATTCTGATAATTTAACCCATCTTATCATTATGAAATAATCTTATCTTAGGTAATACTGTGTGCTTTGAAACAGATACTATATCATACCAGGAAAGACATTTCTTCTTTCATTTGATTAGTGCTATATAGAAATATCAATCTTCCTTTACACTTTAAATTACATCATTTGTATGTTTCTAAGACAGGTTTTCTCTGAATTTTGTGATTAGGTCTTGTTTTTACCTCACTTCTATAATATATGCATTTTACTAGCATGCTTAGATTATTTACATTTGTGTGAAATCCATTCTCACCATTTTCTATGTCTGTATTCTTTTAGCACATTTATGTTTAATGTGAAATCCTTTGTCATCATTTTCTGTGCTTGTATCCTTTTAGTTCACTTAATGGAAATACCAGCTTTCGGCCTTCAGATCTGAACCAACAGCAAACCTTGGAAACAAAAAAGAAATCTTTCGGTTATAATTGACTCTCAACTTTCTCTAGCCAGCTTGTTAGAACACTGTTAATTCAAATTAAGATTGATTTTAGATTCAGACTGCTTCTCATTGTTTGGGCCTTTTTCAGAACCATCATCGTATGCTTATATTAATGCAGCAGCCACTTAACCACACTTCCCATCTTTCTTTGTTCCTTTTTATGTGTTCTCAAGTCAGCAACTGAAGTAATGCCTGGAAAGTGTAAATAAAATCATGTCACTTTGCCCAAAGCTCTGCAATAGGTTCCTCTTTCACTTAGAAGAAAATAGACCATACTTCAATATTACCCATGCCCCAAACATTCCATGTGTATGTCATTGACTCTCTGTCCTTGTCATGTGTTGTCAACTCTCACTCTCTTCTTGCTATGCTTGTCTTCGTGCTGTATCTTGAACATGTCAGCTCCTTTCCTTCCAATGCAAAGCCTGATAGCTGGCATTTCCTTTGCACAACAGACAGCACCCAACTCTATGTATTACTTTCTCAATGAAGCTTATCCAGATATTTGTATAAAAATTTAAACATCGTATCCAATTCTTTTTTTTTTTACTGTACTTACAGAATTAATTTTCCTTATTAATGTTTTTCTTGCCTCTCTCTTTTCACTAGAATTTAATCTCCACAAGGTACGGATCTTCTCATTTATTTTGGTCATTGGCACACTCTTAAGTATTTTCAAGTAAGTATCTTGTTAGTAATAAGCATGTAAGAATTATTAGTTTAGCTTAATACAAGTGCTCTTTTTTGAAGTGGGCGATTTGTTATGGTAATTCCAAAATAACCTGTGAAAAGAATTAACTTGATATCTGCCCATTGCCACCATTACCAAAGGGCTTTGTCTATTGTCCTATTTTCTGTACTGGCTATAGAAACTTGATGGAGAGATTGTGTTTTATAGTAAAGGCTATTCGGGCACATATGCTTTTTAAAAGCCAATTCATTTGTGTTTTATAGTTAAGGTTATAATAGAATATATACTTTTCAAAAAGTCATTTCATAAAATCAACTGGTGGCTCTGAGTAAAAGAGGAATAATGAAAGATACTGCTGAAAAAGACAGCTGAGGAACATGCACGCAGGTTCTTCTAATGTCACTGAGCCAGCTGAACATCTATTAGTATTGCTTGGGCTTCGAGCACTTCCTTGTCTTGCGTATCCTGTTCCTTTACTTTAACATGCCTTCTGTGATCCCTAACCAGTAGATTGTCAAAAACCTTACATCTACATTAAACTCCCTCAAAGAAGATTGGTTTTAATTCCTTTAAAGTATCTGCATTATTTAGAAAACTGCATCTACTTGATTTGGCATCTAATTTTACTTCTGTTTTTTGATATCTAATTTTATCATTGCATGTACTTACTAAGTAGTATGTTACATGGCACCGCATAGAATAATGGTCAGTAAATTACTTTTAGGTGATTGAACAAGATTATAAGACATTTGAGTGTAGGCCAATGAGGATTCAGGTGTGTGAGTGTGTGTGTGTGTGTGTTTGTGTGTGTGTGAAAGAGAGAGGAAGAGAGAGAATGAGGAGAGTGAGAGAATTAATCAGCTACATATATGTCATGAGAAAGAAAGAGGAATAGATGATGTCACTAAGTCTCCTGGAATATTTTGGTTGACGACAACACCTGGTGATATAGTAGACAAGAAAATACCATCTCCATTTTTCTCTGAAATATTTTATGTGATTTCTAACTTATAAACAAAAATTGATGCCATCTTGAAATTAATATAGAGCCAAATTTAAGTAGACTAAGTATTAAAGAAATACTTTTTTTGAGGTATTGGATAATTCTTATATGAGCATAGTATGTATACATTGACAATGCAGCAATAATTTGTACATGCAGAAATTGCGTGGCTTCTCCCCCCTCCCTCTCTCTCTCTCTGTGTTCATATGAGTGTCATGTGTGTGGAAGCTAGAAGTGGACACTGAGTGTCTCCCTTAAGTACTCTACAGCTTATTTTCTGAGGCAGAATCTCTCTGAACAAGCAGTTTATTCAGGGATTCCTTCAGCAGTTTCCAGACCTCCTTCTCTTTCTGCCTCTCCAATGCTGGGATTACTTGCAGATGTGTGTTGCCATGACCAGTTTTTTAACATGTCTAATGAGGATGGAAGTCAAACCCTTGTCCTTTAATGATAAGGAAGCACTTTACAAGCTAAGCCCTCTTTCCAGGATCCTGCATAGTTTTTTTTTCTGTAAATGAGTTACAAAGCAGCTCTTGTACTGACATTCATTAAGACTAGTCAGAACTAATTCTAAAATGACTGAATGAACATACATCTAGAGGAAATGTCAAAGTCAGTTCAACTCAGGCTTTCTAGCATCGAATATAGAGGGTCTATCTTATGGTAATAAAATGAGTGCACATTCTTGTTTGCCTTTTCCTCAAGCACAATCTGTCCTATTGTGGGAAACAGACAAGGTAGCCTTAAAGTCACAAAGTTTCTGTTTTAAGTTGAATCAGTTGGTCTCCAAATAGGCATGAAATTCTGCAAGGATATTGCTCACAAGCAATAGAAGGGTGAGCATGTTCAGATGTATCAGTTTTATTTGTGATAATTAGTTATACTGAATTTATCAGTGAAAGAAGAATCAGAATGGACAGAGGTTTTTTTCTTTTTAATAAATTTTTATTGGTGAGAACACACCTGTACAGGAATTAATATCAGTTCAGTCTCAGGAATTAAGGGTAGAGTATGTGCTGATTCATGTTATGAACATATATGTTTTGAATTAAGATATTTATTGATATTGAGTATAATTATATTGTATGGGAATAGGGATAATATTTTCTCACTATTCTTAGGGACAGAAGACTACAAATAGGAAATCTCCTTGAATGACCCTTTTATCAATATACCTAAGAATGACTTATATTTTTCTCTTTCGTTTCTCTGTTTCTGTTCTTATATCCATTGCTATGTTCACAGAGTTATATTTGATGAATGAGAGACAGATGTGTTAAAATCAGTTATTTGGTTTTCTTAGGATGGTTGTGTAGAACGAAGGGCTTAGGCCAGCTCTTACTGTCTCTAGCCTTTTACATTTCTTTCAATTTTTTTTTTTCAAAATCTCTTTGACTTTACAGGATGTGATAATTGATACAGGGACCATTTACAAACTCAGATAACTTTTAAAACTCCATTTCTTCATGGAGTCCATAGGTCCATGTCCATCTTTAAAAATGAACTGAAACCTGTCTATTTGCTGAAGAAATATTGAGAGAAATTCATTTTTATTGTCATGCTGTTTTATAGAGAGCTCACTCTCACGAAGATGCACAAACCATAGGTGTGCATTAGTTTTTTCTACCAAAATGTAGAAAAAAGATAAGAATTTCCTCACAACGACAGTAGAGGACCCTGTCATCGTTCTATATATGTGTGATGTGAGTTGACTGCTGAGGAGAGGGACCCTACTATTTTACCAGTCTGAGAAATCCAAGTAAAACTGAAGTGATGCTGTTATTATTGGTCTATTCTAGAAGACTTACCTATCTATCCTTCCTGCCTGTGGCATGCCCAAGGCTAGCAGCATTTGCTTGGGTTATGAAGATCACTTTCACATGTGGTGTTTCCTATTAAGGAATAAAGTTTACTTTCTTAGGTTGAATATCAAGGACTAAGTTATGTTCCATAGGTCAACTTTTACAATTGAATTATGGAAAAATTATGTCTTTATATTACTTTTAGAAGGCACACTGGAGAGTGCAAGATAGTCCCTGCACTCAAATTCTGTGCTGAATTTGAGAAGTGCTACCTGTTGGCTATTTGGTTCAAGGTTTTCATTTTCTTCTTTTAGTTCTTTTATGTCAGTCTTTATACGTTCACCCTGAGGAACAGATAAGTAAATGCATGTTGAATGCTTAGAATGAGTCTTTATTAATAGCAGATAATAATTTTAACTATTATTGCCATTACTAATACATTAACAAAATGTTGCACCAATTCTTATTGTTATCATTTGTGTCTGTAACTCTCTTGAGTGTCCCTTGGAAGGATGTGCATAGGAAAAGAATCAAGAATTTATTAAGTCCTGGAAGTAACACTTGAACTGAGCTCCTTCTAATCCTGTTCTTAAAAGAATAACATTAATCATTTCAAATACTAAAGTGAAGGTTGCTCATGTCTCCTAGAAAACTTAACAAAACGTTTTCCTTATGGCTACTGTACAATAACTACTGGAATGAATGAGCAGTGAATCCAAGAACTCTCTATTTATAGAGAAGTGACCAGGTCACAAGCATAGAGATTAGCCAAAGGCCACACAGCTAGGTTTTGGCAGATGGAGATAAGAAGCCACCTGCTCCGATGGACTCTCAGTCCATTACTTTTAAAATTGTTTCTGCTGCTCCTTGAATTGTTTTTGTATTACTTTAAAACTACAACTCTTCTCCAGAGAGCTGGGAAAACTTTTTTTCCACCTTGCAAATCTGCTTGAACTGAGAAATCAAAAGACAGCGTTGAGACTCTGAGTATTGTGTGTGTAATCAAATTCTACATCAGATGCCAAAAATCAGATGCAAGAATTGGCTCTTCTGAATAAAGTGTCCGTTGAAACAGCAGCATCATTTCTCCATATATGGCTGCTGTATGCACGCATACCAATTTTATTGACTTAATCTTGATTTTGAAGATGTTTAAAGGCTATAAGGAATCATGGGAAGGCCTGATCAGCACTCAGAAGTAGTATATTTTGATTACAGCATCATTGCCTGGGTTCTTTGGCTGAATATTTCTCAGACATATACCTGAAAAATTTACCCAGTTTTTATATGAAGATCTCTAAGATATCATAGGAAAATATAATAGCTTCATGGTTGTATTTTATGCACTTATTAATAAATAGGCCATTGTATTTTGTTCTTATTCATCCTCTTTCTCTTCTCTTTTGCCACTCCTACTTGTCCACTACCTCCCTCCATATAAGTCCCTTCTATCATCACATTGTGTGCTAACTTGAAAAATTAATAAAATGAAGAAAAATAATTTTATTTATGATCAAATCTGTATTTCACATTAAAAATAGATTTTGCACACCCTAAGAAACTATTACTTTAGTCAAATCCTGAACTTTAAAAAGCTTAGTTTCCCAATTTGCCTAGGTCAAATGACCAACGGAATTACTGTGCTCCTCTTTCCTGCTGTTATGACAGGCCCTGTGAGATGACTTCCTTTGTTAAGGTCCTTGCTCCTGTAAGCAAGTCCTGGCAACCTGTGTCCCATGACTAGGACCCCCCCCCACACACGCACGCACACATTCATGCACATGCATGTGCACATGCACACATTACAATAAACCTTTACAAAATTAAGAAGCTGGAATACAAATCATTTTCCCCATCAAATAGTGAAAATTCTTTTGTCCTGTGGTGGCACACAGCTGTTGTCCTGTCACTAGGATGCCAAGGAAGAGGAACTTGAGCACTGGGCTTCTCTGAGGCATGCGTTGAGACTGCCTAAGGGAAAACTGAAAATATTAAAACTCCTGGCACAGTTTTTATAAAGCCTTAACAGACTCCCTGGAACACCAGCTTGTTAATTACATTTTAATAGGGTTGAATTTGAAAATAGAAATGCCTTTCATGCTTAACACTGAAATAAAGACTCCTTGAGAGTGTTGGTCATTCTTTGCTCACTCGAACAATGATTTCTGGCTAAGTTTGTGTACAACTAGATTTAAAATGTTCTCATGAAAAGCCAATAAACAGATGCAAGGTAGCATGATAAACTTTGAGGAATAGACATGAATCAGGGTACTGTGGGAACACACAAAAGATTCCAAGGAGGAAAATAGTTATTGAGTCATAGCACTGTTTAGAAATGTCCCTGGAACTCATGCCCTCTGCTTTTCCTGGGTGGTTATCTTCATACTGTGAAGCTAATACAGTTTATTTAAGCACTAAAATGACTTCCAGGAAATGCCTGATCTGATCTAATGATTTTCCTAAACGGCATTCAGGAAAAGACTCACAAGATTGGGAGGGGAAGGGGGCCTTACGTAGACAAGAACTCAAGTTCATGCAGGCTACCAAGTGTGAAATCAAGGCTTAGCTACTGTTTGGCATCACAGAGCGCTGAAAGCTACTAACCTTGTGCTCTTAGAAAACTTAATAATTTTTGTAACTCTCTCATCATTTGTTAAATGGTGGCTAAAACCAGCATGTAGCTTCTTGGAGTTGTGAATGAACTAAACATCTTTATATAATATACTTAGAGCAATTTCTGACACATGATATTTTTAATATTAGCATACCAACATCCACCAAGAGCAAAATCCATGCAGTCAGATGTCATGGGTATGGCCTCCATTCTTCACGTTACCAATAAGGTAAATGCTAAACACCACATAGTCTAACTTGTTCCTCTGCTTTCCAGGAATGGTAGCCAATGTCTTTAATCCTAATATTCAAGAAACTAAAGTAGGAGGGGGTTTTTAAGGATAGCCTGGATTAAATTTGTTAAGGAGAATTTACTGAAAGAAGCCATGCCTACAGCATGAACTTCAGTTGTATGCAATGGTTGGAAGGTTACAACGACCATAGCCAAATTATCCTGGCTCAAGTTTAGATGACTTAAGAGACATATATTGCTCCCCCCTGTACCTGATGTAACACTGTAACCATTAACTAAATGATTCAGAATGTATAAATAGACCCCTTGTTTCCAACCAGTGAAAGGGCTAAGAATGTTGTCAGCATCTCAGACTTACAGCAGAGTTTACCGTGTTTATTCTGACCTGGTTTCTGATATTTTCACCAATGTATTTGAACATTGTGTTGTTGCATGACTTTCTTTGTTCTGCTTCTAATAAGAACCTTATACATTATTGGGAGAAACATTAAATGACACAGAGACCGTGAAGAATAGATTGGCAGTTTCCAAAAGAATTAAACATAAATTTAAAATATGGCTGTCCTCCTGGGAATTACTCAGGATCAATGAAACTGTCTATCTCTGCAAATGTGTATTGAATGCATTAGCATTATTTACAGTAGGACCAAATGGAAAATACTTACATATCCATATTTCTGTGAATGTGTAAGGAACACAAGCTACTTCTATATACTTCTATACAAAATACTATTTGTATTATTGAGTTAAAAGCCACAGTTCTTATCTTAAAAAAGATAAGAGATAGTTTATCCTGGGGTCACTTTGAGGCTTTGAGGTTTCATGGCTTGGGAACCCAGACTTAGGTCACCCTGAATTCAACATATTTCAACATAGAAACAGTTTGAAAAGAAACTTTTAATTAAAAATAATTTTAAAAGATTCATTTATGTTGAAGTCTTTGATTCACTGGGGCTTGAGTTTTGTGTAGGCTGATAGATATGGGTCTATTTCATTCATCTATATAGACACCCAGTTAGATCGGCACCATTTGTTGAAGATACTTTCCTTTTCCACTGTTTTTGGCTTCTTTGTCAAATACAAAGTGTCCATAGGTATGTGGGTTTATGATTCAATTCTATTTCATTGATCAACCTGTCTGCTTTTATGCCTATACCATGTATTTTACTCTTGCTCTGTAATATAGCTTGAAATCAGAATGGTGATTGTTAGCATTTTGTCTAAGCTCCACCCCACAGTGGCAACAACCCAGCATGCTTGACTCACTATAAAAGGGGCTATTTACCCTCTCCTCTTTCTTGCTTTCCTCCTCCTGCTTGGTCTCCTTGCTCCTCCCCCTCATTCCTTACCTCCCCCCCAATGTGGTCATAGCTGACCTCCCTTTTCTCTTCTCTTCTCTTCTCTTCTCTTCTCTTCTCTTCTCTTCTCTTCTCTTCTCTTCTCTTCTCTTCTCTTCTCTCTCTTCTTTCTCTCCCTTCCCCCTCTCCCGATCTCCCCCTCCCCTCCCTCTTCCCTCCTCTCCCCTTTCCCCTTTTTCCCCTCTCCCCTCTGCCTTTCTCTCCTCTACTACCCTCTTGACTCCCCTCCCCATGCCCTGAATAAACTCTATTCTATAGGTTACTGCAGCCATAACACAGAGTATTAACCACTATATGATCATGGCAAGCTACTTGCCCAGCACCAACTCTCAGCACCATATAATGTGTTTATAAAAAAATAAAGAGAGAGAGGATATGTTTTGGTGAATGTGTGGTGAGGTGTGGGGGAAGGGGGTGCCTTAGTGGCCCCATGCTTAAGCATCCATTCCCCTGAGGGACCAGACACACAAAGGTTTAGTATAGAATAGAGTTTATTGAGGCCTGGGAAGGGGAGTTGAGAGGGTAGTAGAAACAGAGAAAGACACACATACACACACACACACACACACACACAACACACACACACACACACAGAGAGAGAGAGAAAGAGAGAGAGAGAGAGAGAGAGAGAGAGAGAAGAGAGAAAGGAATAGAGTAGAGGCTGGCCATGAACACATGGGGTGGGGTGGGATGGTGGAAGGGAATGGGGAGAGAGGGGGGAAGGGGCAAGAGGACAGAGTGGGAGTAGGAAAGCAAAAGCAAGAGAGAGAGGAGGCAGCAAACAGCCTCTTTTATAATGAGTCAAGCATACTTGGCTGTTGCCAGGTTACTGTGGGGTGGAGTCTAGGCAAAATGCTAACTGTGATACCTCCAGAACTTCTTTTATTATTCAGGATTGCTTTGGCTATCCTGGGTTTTTGTTTTGTTGGTTTTTGTTTTCCCACATGAATGTGAGAATTGCTCTTTCAAGAATTCTAAAGAGTTGTGTTTGATGAGAATTGCATTGAATCTATAGATTGCTTTTGGTAAGATGGCCATTTTTACTATGCTAATCCTATTGATCCATGAGCAGGGGAGATCTTTTCATCTGATATCTTCTTTTTTCAGGGACATGAAGTTCTTGTCATACAGTTCTTTTACTTACTTGGTTAGAATTACAACAAGATATTTTATATTATTATTGGCTATTGTAAGAGGATTGTTTCCATAATGTCTTTTTTAGCTCATATATCATTTGTTTAAAAGAGTGCTACTGAGTTTTTTGAGTTGATTTTGAATCCAGCCACACTGTTGAAGTATGGTATGTACTCACTTATAATTGGACCTTAGCCATAAAGTCCAGGATAGCTATGGTACAATTCACAGACCTTAAGAAACTGGGTAATTGGGAGGGCCCAAGGGAGGATGTGTGAATGTCACTCAGAAGGGGAAACAGGATAGTTATCAGAGGTGGATGGAGAGAGGGAAATGGGTGAGAGATATGGTGAGGAGAAGTGTAAGGATGGTGATTAGGTGTGGAGTTGGGGAGGGGGAAGGCTGGGAGTTAAAATGGAAATCAGTTGGGGGCATCTCTGAGACTAGCTGGAGACTTGGATGGGGGAGGCTACAGGGAGACTGTGAGGTTGACTCTAGCTGGGATTCCTAACAGCAGGGGATATATAGACTGAAGTGGACACCTATAGCCAGGCAGGATGTCCAGTGGAAGGAGGGGGACATCAACCCAGCCAGAGAACCTTCACCCTAAAATTTATCCTGCCTACAAGATACACAGAGATAAAGATGGAGCAAAGGCTAGCCAATGATTGGTCCAACTTGACACCCATCTCAAGGGAGAGAGCTAACAACTGACACTAATAACGATACTCTGTTATTCTTGCAGATAGGAACATAGCCTAACAGTCTTCTGAGTGGCTTCATCCAGGAGTGGATCTAAACAGATGCAGAGACTCATGAGCAAACATTATAAAGAGCTTCAAGAGTCTTGTGGAAGTGTTGTGGACAGGATTGAGCAAGCTGGAGGGGTCAAAGGCACCACAAGAAGACCTACAAAGTCAACTAACCTGGGCCCATGGGGGCTCACAGGGACTGAACCACCAACCAAAGCACATGCAGTGGCTGGACCTATCCCAGTCCCATTTGTAGGAGAAGTGCTGTTTGGTCTTGATGTGGGTCCCCTAACAAATAGAGCAGGGGCTGTCTCTGACTCTGTTGTTTTCCACTGGATCTCCTTCCTCTACCTGATCTGCCTGGTTGATAATTATTATCTCCACTGGGAGATAATGCACTTAATCCTGCTGGGACTGGATGTCTCAGAGTGGGGTGGTACACAAGGTGGCAGGGGGGGCAGGTGACTTCCCTTTCTCCTCAGAGAAGGGGAGGGGTATTTTGGGGTAAGGGCAGGACTGGGAGGAGAGGGGTGAAGGAGAGTTAGATTGGGTTCCTGTCTCACTTGTTTTTCTGTCCTAGCTTCCTCTAATGATGGACTATGTCTGGAAGGGTAAGCTGAATAAAACCTGTCCTCCCTCTACCCTCTAAAACAGATTCATTTCTGTGTGCTTGTGGTTTGCCTGTCAGCATGTATGTAGGTGAAATGTCTGGTGGCTACTGAGGTCAGAAGATGGTCTTGGAGCCTTTGGAACTAGAGGTATGTGTGGTTTTGTGCTATCATATGGATGCTTGTCTCGGAACCAGGATCCTTTGCAAGAATATAAAGTACCCTCAACTGTGGAGCCATCTCCCTCCACCCCTTTCCTCTTTGAAGGAAATTCTATCTAGTCCATGTCCTTATAAGAAAAGCTGATTATGAACCAAATTAAAGGGTGAACTAGTGTGAATTGAACTCTCTTATGATTATAGAGTTGATTTTAAGTGATGAATACATAATAGTCTGGGAACAAACTACAGATGTTGGAGTTTCTATGTAGGAAGAAACCCAGGAGGTTTAGAACAAGGAAGTATCATACACAACAGTATCCTATTAAGAATTAATACACCTGTCATGAGAATTATGTTTTACTTATTTTCTTTGCTATTTAGTTTTCTATAAGGTGGGCACAGTGCTCCCTTTTTTTCCTATTAATTTATTTATTCACTTTATACCCTGATCATAGTCCCTCCTCTCTTCTCCTTCTCCTGTGATAACGAAGGCTACCCTCTGGATACCAATCCACCCTAGCACCTCAAGTCACTGCAGGACTAGGCACACCCTTTCCCAATGAGGCCAGACAAGACCGCCCAGTTAGGGAAACAGGATCCACAGGCAGGCAACAAAGTTAAGATAAGCCCTACTCTAGTTGTTGGGGGACCCACATGAAGACAAAGCTGCCCATCATGGGTGGTGTCTAGGTCCAGCCCATGTATGCTCTTTGGTTGGTGGTTCAGTTTCTGGGAGCCCCAAGGGTCCAGGTTAGTTGACTCTGTTGGTCTTGTGGAGTCCCTATCCTCTCTGGGTTTCTCCATCCTTCCCCTAACTCTTTCAAAGACTTCTCTGCATCTGTTTTGGTCAGCTGCTGGGTGGAGCCTCTCAGAGGACTATTAAGGAGTGTTTTCTACTTGCAAGGTCGTTACGGAGGAATAAACGTTCATCATATGCATGAGGAACACATAATTAGTTCCTTTCAGTAACAGATCTTCTCCTGGGCCTGCAAATTTCAAGTGTTACACTGTTAACCATCTGGGATGAGAACTTTTCTAGGAGACTGTGGATGGTGTGCAGCTGGACGCATTGATCCCGGGGGCTCCATGAGTGGCAGCTGGCCTTCTCTCTGGCCTCTTCTGAACAGATAATAAAATTCGCATCCTGCCTCTTTCTCGTCCTCCCCACTCTCATGCTTGGTTCCAGGAAAGAAGAGGAAAAAGCATGAATCTTTACAGTATTGTATTTTTTTTTTTTACTACATTCCCTATTTACCTTTTATTTATCTCTTTTCATGTTGCAATTTTAAAGGGAAATGTGTTGATAAACTAGATTTTCAATAGGGAGGAAAATAACAAGAAAAAAATTAAGTAGGTGCACACTGAGAAGTGATGGGAACTTGATTATCTCTAAATCACAACCTGGTATGGTACAGACAATTGCCAGGACAATTGAGCTTGGCTTTGCAGAGCCCTGGGGTGCTGCTGGCTACTACCACTTTAATATTTAATAGGCATTTGTACAGAAACACCATGTGAGTACAAGAGATGTTAATTGCTCAGAACATTTTAACTTTTCTTTTGTAATTTAGCGGGCTGCTAGTCATAAAACAAAGAATGTTGTTTGGTTAGGTTGAAATATTAATGCTTAGTTCTTAAATTCCTTGAGATTTTTTTTCCATGAAATGTTAGTTATATTTTGTCTTGCTCAAAATAGATCAAAATCCTGATGAGATACCCAGAGGGACCTGGGAAGGGTCCCAAGTGCTCCGGGCTTCACATCTCTTTGCGAGGTATAGGGAAGGGTCTTCTTTGACCTGCCAGCTTCTTGAAGCATTTCTTGACTACTGTCTGTGGTGATGATGCTCCACGTCCTGAAGGCTCATGGTCTTTCTGAGTCTGTCACAATCATCAAATGGTTTGGTTTGATGTTTTCTTTATATACCATTTAAAAATCAGACTTGGTGTATGAAGAATTACATAAAACAACATCTGTCCAGAAGAGCTAAATTACACAGTTTCCAGTTACCTCAAGAGGGATGCAATATAAAGAGAAGTAACATCTGACAATAAACTCCAAAGGTGTCAGTGGGAATTCTCCCTAGTCACTTTCCCGGCTGTTTATACTCTGATTTGTCTTAACACAATGTACTATTCCCTCTGCTATTAATGTATTTCTGTTTGTTTTATGCCACAGATTTCTAGTCTTCTCCATTAAAACAAAAATTTGTTCTGTCTGTTTAAAAATTCTCCTTTGAGAAGTTTTCCCAAAGCCAACGCCAAGACTTCATTTGTCATTATTTAATACAATCTGTTTTCTCAAGTCTGGCGGCTCTTTTCCATGGTGCTGCAATTATTTGTAGACATATCTTTCATGCCACTTGTAAACCCATCCCTTTTAGGAGTTTCGTACTCTTTGTTGTCTGATGCAGCACGAGACACATGCAAAGAGTTCATCAGCATGGTAGACCAAGTGCTTTGTGTAAATCACCGAAAATTTCTCCAAGTTTTGAGATGGCAGCAGATGCTTCATGTTGAGTAGGCTTCTCTGTGCTTCTACACAATCACCAGAGTGTCAGCTGTCCTATTGTTAACGCTTTAAAAATAATTAAACAATTTCTGGTATTAAATTTGAATGTGCATTTGAGAAGAGAATGGGAGGGGGGAAGCAGCCTGTAAAACTAAAAATGAGATAAGAAGTAATTATGGAACATAATTTATTTTCTAAAGCGAGTTTGTTTTGATGAAGTGAAGCAGCACAGGAGTTTCTACTGACAGACAATGGAGGCTTATGAAAGGCAACGAGGTGCTTCAATTTCTAAAACCTTCCAAGGATATTTCTTCCCAATATCAGTCCAGAGGCAATAGAGTCACGTGTTTGCTCCCTTGTATTAAATTCAATTCTTCATTTTATGTCTCATTTTGTCTGCTTGAATTTTATGATGCACGGTCCAGTCTTCAAGAGAATGTGGTGAGTTCAGCCTCTCCATTCTTCCCAACTGTATCAGACCTAGAGGCTCTTTTCCAAAAAAGTCATTCAGCAAATTGAATAGATCACAAGTAAGTTGTAATGGAAGGGAAAGAGCTAAGGTCCTTTCCTTCTCTGAGGACAGTCTACACCAGGAAGATTGAAGTGTTCTGTGCTTGGATCACATACATCATGACAGTCTGGAAACGAGCCTATGTTATTGAGGTAGCCCAACCCCCGCACAAAGAAATAAACATAAGCAAATTTCAGGTTATAAAAAGAGGGTATCTGGGATGAAGAAGGGCCTTAAAAATACTACTCATTCTTTCCCGAGACTTTCAAGAAAACCGTCAAAGAGGAGTACAAAGATCTTGGTGCTTGAAGGAAGTCTTGTTATTTATCTAGTATTCAAAGGGGATCAGTGTCCTCAGCAACAGAGATTAAGATTGATAAGTATATCATGGTAAAACAATCTGAATTGAAGTCTCCTATAAAGGCATTGCAGAATGGATGCACATTTAATGACCAAAGATAAGAACAAACTGGTATAAAATGTGAAGTTAACTCTTAAGCAAAGGTAACAAAACTATATATTATAATAAAAATAATTGAGATAATCATGTCCTTTTATTCTTTTGAGTCTCAGCTGGCACATTTGAATTTTTCATATGCAACAGAAAATTGGCATTCAATAACATAGTTGGGTGTGAAGACTGGTTTGAACACAGTAAGGGAAAGGTCATCCTGACGTTCATCAAGGGACTAGCGCTTTATAGAAAGGCCGAAGAGGAATCATGCATTGAGGGCTTAACATGTCACCTTTTCTGCATCTTTCCTCAGAAAAAAACTAATTTAAATTCACACCTCTCAGCATTATTCTCCAAATAAATCCCACCTCTTTTCTCTTTCTTTCCTTACCATTTATTTAAAAATAGATTTTTTTCATACAATATATATTGATTACAATTTTCCTTCCTTCTACTCCTCTAGGTCCTCCCCACATTCCCTCCCATCCAGACCCACTCTCTGTTTCTTATTGGAAAGAACAGGTTCCTTAGAGGTAAAAGCATACAACAAAATAAAATATAATAAGCCAAGACAAAACCCGTCACCTTGAAGTTAGACAAAGCAAGTCAACAAAAGGAAAAAGCCACAAGAAGAGGCAAAATAAATCAGAGATCCACTTGTTCATACACTCAGAAGTCTTATAAAAATACTAAACTGAAAGCTATAATATATATACCTAGGATCTAGTGCAGACCTGAATCAGTCTTGTGCTTGCCACCTCAGGCTCTATGAGTTCACCATATGAGTCTTACTTAGTTGATTCAGAGGAACTTGTTTTCCTGGTGTCCTCCATCCCCTTTGGCTCCAACACTCTTTCTGCTTCCTCTTTCACAGGATTCCTTGAGCTACAAGGAGTGGCATTTTGTAGAGATGTGTCATTTAGAGCAACATGTTCCAAGGTCTCTTTCTCCCTAAGTAATGTCTGGCTGTGTATCTACGTATTTGTTTTATCTGCTGTAGCAAGAAGCTTCTCTGATGATGGCTGAACAAATCATTGATCTATGAGTATAGCAGAATGTCATTAGGTGTTTGTTTTATTGTTACCAGTAGTATTTGTTTTTTCCATAGGTCTCTGGGCTATCTAATCTCTCATTCATGATCATCCAAGCAGAGTTAGGTGTGGATTCCATCTCATGGAGTGTGTCTTAAGTCAAATCGGACATTGGTTGGTTACTCCCACAAGCTGCATGTCACCACTGACCTAGCATATTTCACAGGCAAGATAGATTGTAGATAAAAGGTTTTGTGGCTGGGCTCATGTTTAATTTTCTCTTTTGGTAGCTTGCATAGTACTCTTTTGTACTGAATACACTAGTGACGGTGAAGGTTCTATGTAGGCACCAGCTTGACTTCAACATGTTCAATGCATTATGTGGATGTTGTCTTCAGTATTGAGATCTTAGTTTCAGTTTGTGGAGAGCAAACTATCTTCTTGGTAAGAGCCTGAATTGTTTGGGGATTCTGATGGGACCCCTTTGACCAACTCAATTGGATGTAATCCAGTCCTGATATAGAAAACTTCATTTGTAAACCAGAGATGGACAGTTGGGACTTTGTTTCCCTTATTAGTTGGAGACATGTATTTTAAACATCATTTTCTTGTTATCCTGTATCATATATTGCTACAAAAGGGAAGGAGTTCTAAAAGGTACCATGGCTTACAGTAATCATCATCAGTTTTAACTTCAGAGGGTTTTTTTTTTTCAGGGCTGAGTCAGTATTTGTAAGAGCCTGTTATATGTGAGATCTCCATGCACTGTGCCCTAGAAAAATACAAACACATCTCATTTGATTACCATGGGGTGTGCTCATTAGAGGTATGTTGAAGAAGAGAAACTTCATAAAAACAAATGTCAAAACAAAATTCCTGCCTTGGCTTCATCTCTTGTCGGTAGTGTTAGGGCATGTGGGATTGTGGATGTGGAGTCTAGCATGTTTACCTTGGCAGAACTTTCTCTAGGTGATTCAGATTCATAGCAGTAGCCATCCTATATTACTTGGGTTTGCAATAACAAGAGCAAACAAACCACAAATCAATCTTAAAAAGAAGAGGTGGGAATGGATGAGAAAGAAACATTTAGCTTCTGTTAGAAAGAATAAAACAAGGTGCTCAGGGCCTCGAGAAGGGCATAATCACTGAACATGTTCCACTGGTAGTAAATTTGTCTGTTGCCATAGAGATAGAGTAGTAGTCCTTATCTTATTACTTTCTCAAACTCCTGAACTAGAGACAGGCAGAAATATTCACAGACATATTTTTATTGGGATTATGACCTAAGAAATATACTTTGATCATTTTAGAGACATGTGTACCCAAGTGGACAATATAACTTAATCAATATTTCTATTCTCCTGGACAACACCCACAGCTAAAATGTCTTGAATTCCTCTTACCATTCCCATTGGACCTGATGCCACTTCTAATATTGTGTTGCTATATACTTTCCATATTTTCTATTTTAGAATTGATATTTGTTCAAACTGATCAATAAGTTTGCTAACTGTGGTTTCTATCAATTGATTTTTTTTTTAAAAAAGAAAATGTCCATTCTATTTATCTCTTATTAAAACTGTAGCAAGTTTCAAAACATTGAGATGGCTTAGAGGGTAAAGGATCTTTCTGTGCTAACTTGGCAACCTGAGTTTTATTTCTTGAACCCACAGAGGAAGAAAAAAGATAAGCAACTCCTGAAATTTGTCCTCTGATCTCCACACATAAAGCAGTATGGGCATGCCTGCTCTCCCTTCTCTCTCTCTCTCTCTCTCTCTCTCTCTCTCTCTCTCTCTTCTCTCTCCCTCTCTCTCTCTCTCTCACACACACACACACACACCCCAACACCACCACCACCACCATCACCATCACCACAACCACCACAACCACTACCACAACCACAACCACCACCACCACCACCACCACCATCTTCACCACTATCATCACCACAGCCAATAATAATAATGAAATAAAAATGTAATAATAGCATCAGTAGTCGGTTAATCTATGAAAATCTGAATAGGAAGGTTAGTCTTGGTGATTTTTATTTGTCTCTATTTTACTTTCCCTTCCTATTAAATATGGTCTTTTGAAAACATGAACAAAATTTATCCCCTTTAGCTAATCTAACTAGGTCATTAGGGTGTTCATCCTACTATAATGAAATATTCCAGATCTGGGTATTTTACTCTCTCAAATGGTATATATGCGAAATACCTCACAACATATTCTCTCAAACAATTCAGAAGCAGCAGAAATTAATTCCTTATAATTCTGCATTTTTGGGAAGAACATTGGTGCCAGGCGAGGGTTACTCTTCATCTCAAAGTACATTTGATGTTGTATTGTCACATGATGACTGGCAGATGGGCAAGAGAGCCTTGCTCTCAACCCTGAGCCTTTGAATAGGAATGCAAATTCCACAGCCATGTGTCTTTCACTCTTGCACTGGAGGTTAGAATTCAACCTGAGGTTTGAAGGACATACTACCATCAAACCACAGTGCTACACTCTTCCACTCCCGCACTTCATGCCCCTACATGCAAAATTTATTCATTTCATTTCGATAGGACACAGAGATTTTTAACTAATTCTGGCACACATTTTAAAGTCTCCTGGAAACTTCAGCTGCATCAGATTTGAGTAAGATTTAATGTATGTACAACTCATCCTGAGGCCAATTATGAGACTGAAAAGTCGTATGTGTTAGTGTTTCCAAAACACCATAGTGGCAAGACACAGGATATACATTTCAATTGCAAAAGTAAGAATTCATGAAGAAGAAAGGAGAAAGATTGTGGTGCCGGCTGCGGGGCCGGTCCCATGATGGTCTCTGAAGGCGGGTACAAACGGCGGCTGCCTCTGCCCACAAGCGGTCCGGAGAGGTAGAGTGCTGGCAGGGGAAGCCTGGCTGCTGCCTGCTGCTCCTCTGCTGCCAGCGGTGGCAGCAGAGAGAGGGAAGTATTATAGCTCCAAAGTGTTACAGTTCTGCTCCTTGAGGGGCCTCAGTGAGGCACCGACTGGCTGGCGAAGAGGGGGGTAAACCGCAACAGAAGCTCTCAGACACCGGGATGAATCTTGTGTGTACTTTACTTGAGTCAGGCCCAAATATATACAGTTTGAGGTGGGTTAAGGTCTGGGGCAGGTAGGCAGCAGGTAACCCCCTATTGGCTTGGACTGAGGGTTTGGGAATGCCTCATCTGCATGATGGTGCTATTCCTACGTGACTAGTGGCCACGAAACTCTCTGTGGGAGGGAATGTGGAGGGCTGAAGCGGGGGCAGCCAGGCCTGGGAAGAACTCAAACATCTTCCATCCCAGCGGATATATCCGGGGTGCCGGGGTTCTGAAAGTTCTTTCAACCAGGAGCCTGGCTTTCCACAGCTTGCTGCCCCACAATTCCCTTTCTTTGCTTTTATAAAGGAGAGGTGTCATCACAATAAGTGTCTCCTATGTTGGGAACAGTTTGATACTGAACCAAGACCTGATTGGTAGTCACTTTTGCAATGCTACTTATCTGTTGTTTTAGAAACTGAATGAGGCAAGGTGCCAAGAGAAGCAAGGCTCCAATGGCTAGTATGGGGCCAAGGAGGGGAAGAATCTAAACCATCAAGGGGTTAGAGTACCAAGAGGTAGGGGTGTTGGGAGCATAGTGTGTTCAGAGGTTCCCCTGGAGCTCTTTGAGAGTTTGTACATCTTGTTCTACCAGCCCAGACTCATTGACATAGAAGCAACATTCCTCCCCCAGCAAAACACAAGTCCCCCTTGTTCAGCAGTCAACAAGTCTAGGGCCCTCCGGTTCTGGAGAGCGACTCCTGCCAAAGAGGTTATCTGGCGTTGTAGGGATTCAAGGCTGTCTGTAGTAGAGGCCATGGCCTGGTCAAGCTTGTCCTGGAAGTCACCAGCCAGATGTTATGTTTGGACAAGGGCTGCTCCAGCATTTCCAGTAGCACCAAGTGAAACAGCAAGGCCTAGTCCAATGAGCAGAGGGATGAAGATCTCTCTCTTCTTTCGGCTTCCTCCTATCTGCAAGGTGAGTTCTTCGGGTTCGTAGAGGTAGACCTGGGGGACAACAATCACGGGGGTGCAGGAGCCCTGAAAATGAGGGTTGATACAGGCACTTGTAGTGTCCTTGCACCAGAGGAGGGCAGGAGGGCTAAACATACTGATTTGGTGATGGTGATGTCATGGGCACATGTGAGATGGGGTTTTGAGGAGGGCCCTACAAGGCAAAGAGGTGGGGTTAGGTCGAAGAGAGGAATATCTTGTATTTTCCTCATGGGCAGGGGTCCGTGGAGGTGGTAAAGGGAAAAGTTAATGGGAACAGCTGTTAATAATGGTCGGGAGAGAGAGGCACAGAAAAAGCATTGGGAAGAATTGGGGTGAGTCGTTAAGGGAAGGAGGTCTGCTGCATATTGGATGTATTGTAGCCAGGAGAGGGTAGCCTGTAGTTCCTCCTGAGACTGGTTTTCCTGTTGGATAACATTAGCATGGGTAAAGGCAGATTTGGGGACAGGGACAAGTTCACGGGAGACGTGTAGGTCAGCTACTGGGTATCTGGCATAGCCGTTGGGGTAGAGTTTACCCATGATTCTGGTTCGCCAATGTTCATTTCATGGATCACTGATAGAAAGCTGAAAATGAGTTTTAAGGTTGGTGAACATGGTGCCACCGCGGCTGGTGGATTCTGCAACCTCCATATGTGGAGACCTCCTGGAGGCATTCACCTGTGTTTCGGTAAGGAAAGCAGAGAAAAGGGCTGGGGATAGTGGAGATGGATTCCGGGTGCAGGGGAATCTCAATCTTGGTTCGACATCCTTCAAGTGGGCAGTCCTGGGTTCCTATAACTTTGTTGTGTCCGTTGCAGGTTTCCCTAGCATAGAATCTCCAATGGTAGGTGTTGGGAAGGCTAGGGAGAGGCTAGACAGTAGCAGAGTTAGTGTGAAGGATGACAAAAACTGCCAAGAGAATGGAGGAGAGGGGGGCTTGTGGAGGGCACATGGCCTGGGCAGCTGTCATCAGGTCATGGATGTCCTTCCAGGAGATCCTGCTGCTCCTCGGGGTACAATGTCTCCTTTGTCTTCTCCTCCCCTTCCTTGGTTCTTGATCTGCCAGTGAGAGGCGGGCCATCTTCTTGGTTGGTGGGGTGGTGTTGGACATTTCTGGCAGGGACCCAGATAGGCTGGTCCTGTGGAAAGACACAAACGAAACCCCTCCCGGTTGTAAGGATGGGGTCTGGTCCCTTCCAAATTCCATCTAAAGGATCTTGCCATCGTACTAGGATGGGGGAGCTAATTTTGGTGTGTGCCAATGGAGGAAAATAGGAGAGTGTCTGGAGGTTCTGTAGATGTTAAATATGTTTAGGGTAGTCAGGGCCATCATTAATAGTACATTGGGGGGATAAGTGGTGGTTTGTTTTTCAGGAGTTGGGCCTTCAGGGTCTGGTGTGTTCTTTCTATTATTCCTTGGCCCTGAGGGTTGTGGGGAATTCCCGTATGATGGGCAATTTCCCAGTGTTCGCAGAAAGTTTTAAATTGAGTGCTAGTGAAGGCTGGGCCATTGTCAGTTTTTATCTGTTGAGGAATGCCCATGATGGCAAAGGTGGAGAGCATATGGTAAATTAGCTTTTTTGAGTTCTCACCGGTCTGGGCTGTAGCCCATATAAAATGTGAGTAGGTATCCATGGTTACAAAAACATATTTTTGTCTACCGAATTGGGGAACATGGGTAACATCAATTTGCCTGGCTTTCCACAGCTCACTGCCCCACAATAGATATCACAAATAAGACTAAAATCTAACAAGGAAAATGACATTAAATTTTAAGATGCGAGGATAATTGTCTTTGATTTGACAACCAACCTTCCAGTCAGACTAGGATGGAGGTTGGGTTCCCAACGTTTTGAAGATGCTACTTTAAGGGCTTTGCTGAATGCAGCCCTGGCTATGACATTCTCAGGATGGAGCCAGGTACCTGGAACCTTCATGCAATGGGATTATACACTGTGGCACTACAGTTCAGGCTCCTTACAGCAGAATTGCCAGCACTGTTCCAGGAAGCACTGCTTTAGTGGGAAAACATTCAGTAACTCTTACAGGTGGGACATCAATCCAACAATTGTGATTAGAGATGGTGGTCTGGAAGGTGACAAGAATTAGAGAAGATCATTAGACTCCCACAGTGGAACTGTAGTGGCTTTCTAAGAAGAAGAAAGCAGGAAAAGAACAAATGTGTGCACACTTCCTGTCTCCTAACACCCCAGAACTCTTTCAGTGAAAAATATCATCACTAGATGTAGTTCTGATAAACCTTGGAGTTCTAAAAACATGAACCATATATCTCCTCTGTCTCAAGACATACCTAGTCCATATATTGTGTGATTAATAACAGGAAACTCAACAGTGCATTAAACCTTTTAATGCACTGCTAAAACTGACAAGCTAATATGTTTTGGTTGAAAATATTTACATGCATATTCATAAAAATACTAAGTTGTCATTTCAGTAGTAATTTTTTTCTAGCTGTGTAATCAGGGTAATATAAAAGATAATAGAAGTGTTCACTTCTCTTTAAATTTTGAAAACATCTGTGATGTATTAGTATTAACCATTTTTGTATTTTTAGTAAAATTTACATAAGATGTATCCGAGTTTAGACTTTATTGAGAGTTTTTGATGATTACCAACTCAACCTTCTTACATTAGAACTGTTTGGAGATTTTTCCTTCCTCATAACTCAGCTCAGGTAGGCTTCATATGTCTAAGAGTTTATACCTTCTGAATTGTTCAGTTCATTGGTGTATTTTCTTTTTATATTTATTCTAATTCAATTATTGTGTGTCTGTACATGCATGCATGTGTGCACGTGAGTGAGTGTGTGTGTGTGTGTGTGTGTGTGTGTGTGTGTACTCTAGCATGTATGAAGTTCAGGAGACAATTTTCAGGAGCCATGTAGCTCCTTCCATCTGGGGATCAAGTTTAGGTTGTCAGGCTTGGCAGCAAATACCTTTACCTGCTGTGTCATTTTGCCAACTCCATAAATTTTCTTTTTTTTTTTTTTTATAATCTTTTTGTTTTGTCTGTTGTATTTTCTTTCATCTTAAATTTTGAATAGAGGAATCAAAGACTGTTTTTTTTTTTTTTCTCTAAAAGAAGAGAAAAACAGAATAAAAGACTGGTGCTATAGTGAAAGCTCACTTGTTACGAGCACTTGCTGCTCTTCCAGAGGAATCAAGTTTGATTCCCAGCACTTAAGTTGAACAACCCACAGTTGCCCATAATATCAACTCTAGGGGATATAATTTTCTCTTCTAGCTTCAGCAAGAACCCATGTGTGGTACACACACACACACACACACACACACACACAACACAGCACACGCACATGCACATGCACACACTAATTTAAATTTATAAAAAAGAACAGAAGATCTATAAAATAACTAGAAACAAAGAAACAAGTTGATAGATGCTATACCTCAATAGATATATTGAAAATAGTAGATTAAATTCTCTAAATAAAAGCAGAGTATTGAAAAATGAGTTTTAAGCAAAACACAGAGTTCTTCTGCCTTCAGTAGACTTATTTCACTAGTAAGAATTAGACTGAATGGGAATGGATGGAAACAGTTATTCTATACAAATGGAGTTTGAAATAAATGGTTGTATTTCTTTTCAGAAAAAGTAAATTTAAGTTAAAAAATGTAAAAAGAACTATTTCCAGTTTTCTAAGACACCATTGTATTAATTTCTGAAGTGATTGTACAAATTTGCACTCCCACTAGTAGTGGAGTGTTCCCCTTGCTCCATATCCTCACAAGGATGTGATGTAACTTGAGATTTTGATCTTAGCTGATCTTATCCATTATGACAGGTATAAGATGGAATCTTAGACTCATTTTAATTCACATTTTCCTGATAACTAAGGACTTTGAACATTTCTTTAAGTGCTTCTCTCCTATTAGAGATTCCTCTGTATTCTCGATTTAGCCCCGTATCTCATTTTAAATTAGGTTATTTGGGTTGTTGGTGTTTAATTCCTTTAGTTTTTATATATTTTGGATATTAGCTCACTGTCAGATGTAGGGTTTGTTCAGATCTTTTCCCAATCTGTAGGCTGCTGTTTTGTCCTAGTGATGATCTTCTTTGCCTTACAGAAGCTTTTTAATTCATGAGGTCCAATTTATTAATTGTTGATCTTAGTTCCTGAGCTGTTGGTGTTTTGTTCAGGAAGTTATCTCCTGAAACAATGTGTTCAAGGCTGGTCCTAACGTTTTCTTCTATCAGATTTAGTGTATTCAGTTTTATGTTGAGGTCTTTGATCCACTTGGACTTGAGTTTTGTGCAGGTTGATAAATATGGATCTATTTTCATTCTTCTACATGAAGTAGTTCTACCTTAAGACCTAGCCATACCACTCATGGGCATATACTGAAAAGATGCTCCATTATACCACAAGGACATTTGCTTACCTATGTTCATAATAGATTGATTTGTAACAGCTAGAAACTGGAAACAACCATATGTTCCTCAACCAAAGAATTGATAAAGAGGTAAATGTGGTACATTTACACAATGGAATACTACTCAGCGATTAAAAACAAGAACACCATGACATTTGCAGATGGAATGGAACTAGACAAATGGATGGAACTAGAAAATACGATCCCAAGTGAGTTAACCCAAAAGAACTTCATGGTATGTACTCACCTGTAAGTGGATATTAGCCATAAAGTACAGCATAACCATGCTACCACCTACAGACCCAAAGAATCTAAATAAAGGAGGGCCCAAGGGAGGATGTTTGAATTTCACTTAAAATGAAAAATAACATAGACATCAGTAGTAGATGGCCAGAAAGGCCAAGGACATCACAAGAAGACCTACAGAGACAACTAACCTGGGCACATGGGGGCTCACAGAGACAGAACCACCAGCCCAAGAGCATGCATGGACTAAATATAGATCCCCTACACATATGTAGCAGATGTGCAGGTTGGTCTTCATGTGGATCTCCCAACAATTAGAGCTAGGGCTCTCTCTGACTCTGATTCTGACTCTGTTGCCTGCCTTTGGATTTCCTTCTGTTCTGCCTTGTCTGGCCTCAGTGGGAGAGGATACACTTACTCCTGATGAGACTTGATGATCCAGGGTGGATTAGTACCCAGTGGAGGAGGAAATGAAAGAAAGGAGGTTCGAGGGTAGGACTGGGAGGAGAGGAGGGAAGGGTGCTGTCGTGGTTTGAATATTCTTGGCCCAGGGAGTGGCACTATTTTGAAATGTGGCCTTTTTGGAATAGGTGTGTTACAGTGGGCATGGGATTAAAGACCCTCATCATAGCTGCCTGGAAGAAATGTAGAACTTTCTGCTTTGCCTGCACCATGCCTGCCTGAATGCTGTTATGCTCCCGCCTTGATAATGGACTGAACCTCTGTACCTCTAAGCCAGCCCCAATTAAATGTTGTCTTTAAAAGAGTTGCCTTGGTCAAGGTGTCTGTTCACAGCAGGAAAACCTAACTAAGACAGGTGCTATGAATGGGGTGTAAAGTGAATAAATAAATTAATGAAAAAAGTGTAAAAAGAGACCAAAAATGCCACCATATATTGTTGAGATCAGAGAGTAACAATTTTTAAGAATTATAGATAAATATACATGCAGCTTCAGAGCATTTAAATATGAACAATAAATATTATTAGACTTTAAGGGAGAGATGGACTGTAATATAACAATATCTGGAGACTTGGTTCTCCATTTTCATAATGAATGTTAGCATAGTTAGAATATCAACAAAGAAACATAGCCATTTAAACACATGCTAGCTCACATGCTAGCTCAAATGAACCTTAGAGACATCCATAGACCATTCTATCCACAGTTTAAGAAAACAGTCTTGGCACATGGAAAATTCTGTTAGCTAGATTATATGTTAAGGCAAAAGATTAATCAAACAATTAAAAACCAAAATTATGTAATCTGTTTTTTATCCACATTACAACAAAATTGGACATAAGTAGAAGGAAGAATTCTATAAACTATACAAAAGAAATTAAATAACAAGCTCCTCAAACACAAGTAAGTCCTTGAAGATGAGAACCACAATAGAGAATCAACACAAATTCATATCAGCAAATGAATGGATGAAGAAAACTTGAGCTATATAAACAGTGAACACTATTCAAACAAACTCAAGTGTGAAATCCTGTGACAGCATTGATGACATATGGAGCCCATTATAATGGTCTCCCAAATGAAGTAATTGAGACTCAGAGAAATGAATGCTGCAAAACCTCACAAGTGGTATCTAAAAACTGTATTACTGTTTTGGGGTATTGCTTAGTAGTTTAACATTTGCCAAGCACTCTTCAATCCCTAGTTTGGGAATAAATAACAAGAACAAGAAGAAAACCAAACATTCCTATTCAAACAGAGACCACTCCCACTCCCAATCTCTCTTCAAGCAAAGTTAATCTTCCTGAACGGTGGTTCTAAACCTGTGGGTTGTGACTCCTTTGGGGGTTTGAACGGCCCTTTCGCAGGGGTCACATAAAACTATGGGAAAATGTAAATATTTACATTGCAATTCATAAAGCAGCAAGATTACAGTTTATTAAGTAGCAACAAAAATAATTATATGGTTGAGGGCGTTGCCACAACATGAGGAATTGTATTAAAGGGTCACAGGACTAGGAAGGTTCAGAACTACTAATCTAGAAGCAGAGTAGCAGTAACCAAAGAATGGAGTGAATGAGGTCAACCTTGTGACGCAGTGCTGTTGTTTTAGAAGAGGAGTAAGATGTGTTGTTCTGTAACACAGAAGGATAAATATAATGACATAGAATGCCTCAAAGAAATCCCAAAATAGAATACAATCATAGAAGAACCCAATCCAATCAAAACATAACATCATAATTGATAAATTTGTGCAAATATTATTGGGTAATCCAAAAAAGACAGAAAATGTTGGAGGACTCAGATAGCTAGATGATAATATTCAATTCACATCTTCAGTGATTGAAGCAGTAGGTATTTGTTTAAGAATGTATTTCCCAAAGTTTTTGATAGTTATATATATTCATGTAATCTAGTGCCTGATCTGTGATCAAAACAAAGTATATTTTATCCTTCCAAAAAGTTTTGCCTTGTTGCTTTGCAATCATCCCTTCCTTCCCCAGAGACAGCCTCACTATGATCACAGATTGTTTTTTTCTGTCCTTGAACATCACATAAATGGAACAACACAGTGGATTCTCTTTTGTGTCTGGTTTCTTTCACTCAGAATAATGTCTGAGGGATTTATTCATGCTGTTGAATGTCTCAATAGGTTTTTGTTTATTTTTCGTTTTTGTTTGTGGTTTAATATGGCTGGAAGTATGAATATAACATAAGCATGATTTGTTTTTCCATTAACCTCTGGTTGTATATTTTGAAACTACTTTTTTCCTAGTTTGTGCTAATACAAGCAAATCTGCTATGTAAATGCATATACAAGTAATTTCTTAGCATGTTTTCCTTTTTCTTGAATAAGTGGTTATGAACTGCTAGACTAGAGGATGGGTAAAACATATGCTTGAGTTGATGGAAAAATAAAATCCTGATTTCCAAGATGGTTGTACCATTTTGGTTTCCTACCTGTGTGTTTTGAGCATTTCACATCTTTCAAATCCTGTGATTGTTTGGTGTTTTCAGCCTGTAAGTAATTTCTCAATATGATGTGTTTTCACAACCAACAGCTCCGAGTTTTTGTACTTATTGGGCATTTCTGTAATCCCTTTTGTACAAAGTCTTTGGAGTTACCCCTTTGTTTCTTCCATTTCATAGATACTTAACTTATTGGTTGTGGAAATATCCTTATACTCTTCAGAGGAGTCTTTTATCAGCTATATATTACTACATATATTTTCTTATATTCTTTGGATTGCTAGTATGCATTTGGGTTTCCTATTTTCCTGTTCTGTTTTAAGATGTTTTATTTAATATCCTGCATGCACATAATTTGTGTGGCTCAAATCCATCCAATTCCCCCTCTTTCAATTCCTCCTCTACCTCTTGCTCCCAATTTTCAAGAAAATTTCTCCAAATATTAGTGAATTAGGAATTTTTAACTGGTTAATATGAGATTTTGAATTATTGTGTATTAATTTACATATAAAACAGAAGTCATTTGTATTGCCCTGAGCATAGTTATTTTATTGTTAGGCATCATTTGCATGGCTCTTTGTGGTCTAAAACTAAATAACTACTTCTATGGAATTATAAAATAATCCAGCCAACAGCAAGTTAAATGAAGTCTGCAGGTGCCTGTAGTAACAACTGCTTCCCAAGAGATTAACTAAGCGATACCTAGCATGCCGCTAGCTAGAAGTACATCTCACTCTTTGTAATCTTTTTCTCTGGAGTTATCTAGATATAAACAATCTATAAAACTGATTCTAGACCACACACAGAATGTCTGTTCTAAACAAATTAGGCCAGGCATCTTATATAGACATGCCAGTAGTTTTAATTAATTTGTTACATCTCTTTAAACTTTCTCTGTAAAGACAGAGCCATGCGATTTATAGTGACTATGCAATATAAAGCGTTCCCATCTGAAATCTTCATATGCTCATAGGTTAAAAGGTTGAAAATTTTCATTAGCGGCTTGCAAAGAATTGAATATACCCCATGAGTACCTTTCTTAATTCATAACTTGAACTATCTTAAAGCCTCAAGATATTAGTATTAGTAAGTGAAACACTTAGAAAGTAGAACACTCACTAATGAGATTAATATCTGTGTAGGGGCCAAAGATATAAGGGTTCCGTTTTTCTAGACCATGAAAATACTGCTGTAACCCCCATACCTATGGTCACTTGATCTTCGACAAAGGAGCTCAAACTATCCAGTGGAAAAAAGACAGCATTTTCAACAAATGGTGCTGGTCCAACTGGAGGTCAACTTGTAGGAGAATGCAAATTGATCCATACTTATCTCCTTGTACAAAGCTCAATTCCAAGTGGATCAAGGACCTCCACATAAAACCAGCTACACTGAAACTAATAGAAGAGAAAATAGGGAAAAGCCTTGATCATATGGGCACAGGGGAAAAGTTCCTGAACAGAACACCAATGGCGTATGCTCTAAGATCAAGAATTGACAAATGGGATCTCATAAAACTGCAAAGCTTCTGTAAAGCAAAGGATACGGTCAACAGGACAAAGCGGGAACCAACAGACTGGGAAAAGATCTTCACCAACCTTACATCTGATAGAGGGCTAATATCCAAGGTATACAAAGAACTGAAGAAACTAGATTCCAGACCATCAAATAACCCTATTAAAAAATGGGGTAGAGAGTTGAACAAAGAACTCTCAACTGAGGAAACTCGAATGATTGAGAAACATCTAAAGAAGTGCTCAGCATCCCTAGTCATCAGGGAAATGCAAATGAAAACAACACTGAGATTCCACCTCACACCAGTCAGATTGGCTAAGATCCAAAACACAGGTGACAGCAGATGTTGGCGAGGATGTGGAGAAAGAGGAACACTCCTCCATTGTTGGTGGGATTGCAAGCTGGTACAACCACTCTGGAAAGCGAAAGCAGTCTGGCGATACCTCAGAAAATTGAACATGGTGTTACCTGAGGACCCAGCTATACCCCTCCTGGGTATATACCCAGAAGATATTTCAACATGCAACAGGGCCACATGCTCCACTATGTTTATAGCGGCCTTATTCATAATAGCCAGAAGCTGGAAAGAACCCAGATGTCCTTCAACAGAAGAATGGATACAGAAAATGTGGTACATTTACACAATGGAGTACTACTCAGCCATTAAAAATAATGAGCTCATGAAATTCTTAGACAAATGGATGGAGCTAGAAAATATCATCCTGAGTGAGATGACCCAATCACAAAAGAACACACATGGTATGCACTCACTGATAAGCGGATATTAGCCCCAAAACACACAATACCTAAGATGCAACGCATAAACCTCATGAAACTCAAGAAGAAGGAGGAAGACCAAAGTGAGGGTGCTTTTGTCCTTTTTAGAATGAGTATCAAAAGATTCAACCAGAGCTCCCAGGATCTAAACCTCCAGCCTGAGAACAGACAGGGGCAAGCTGTCCTCTGAGAGGCTCTAACCAGCAGCTGACTCAGACAGATACAGACATCCAGAGCCAAACAGTGGATGGAGCTTGAGGACTCTTAAAGAAGAATAGGTGGAAGGATTGTGGGCCCTAAGGAGATAGGAACTGCACAGGAAGATCAACAGAGTAAACGAACCTGAACCCTTGGAGCTCTCAGAGACTGAATCACCAACTGTGGAGCATACCTAGTCTACACAGATCTACCTCCATGGGCTGAACCTAGGCCTCCCTGCACATATGTTGTAAATGTGCAGCTTGGTTTTCATGTAGGTCTCAAACATCTGGAGTGGGGGCTATCCCAAAACATGCAGCCTGTATATGGAGTATGGTCTTCTAAAAAAAAACAAAAAAAAACAAAAAAAAAAAACAAAAAAAAAAAAACAGTTGTTCAGTTATTCATGGAATATTATTTTTTATATCTCTTGTATTCAGTTTGCAACTACTTCATTGAGAATTTTTGTATGTATATTCATGAGGGATACTGGACTCTAACTTATATATTTTTGTTGGGTTTACACTTGATTTCACTATTTCAATATTATTTGCTTTGCGAAGGAAAAAAAAAATACTGCTGTATATGAGACAAGAAGAAGCTCTTTTCAGAACCAAACCTTGTTCCTTGAATTTGGACCCTCAGACTCCTGAACTATAAAATACATCTTTCTGTTGTTTTCGGTTCCCAGTTTGTGGTATTTTATTATAGTAACCCAGCTGTTTAAATCAATATCCTCCTATTGAGAGTCAAGAAAGACAAGCCCCAGGAACTCCTTTCATGGGACTTCACCTGCAGTATTTACAGACAAAGGAAATACTTCTTCAAGAAAAATCACAAAATTTGTATGTATCCTCATCTGCCACATGATGTTGGTATCACCCAAGAGACTGGGACTTAGTGACCCCAAGTACTGGGTCAGTTTTCTTGAGAAATCTTGCAAATGTTAGCTCCAGGTTACACCAGGCACCTTCCTCCAAGTGCTGTGAGCCAGCTTCCTTAAAGCATCCATTATTTTTCTAGCCATATAAATATGATGACTTCTCTTTGGTCCGTGTTATTTATTCTGCCACAAGATGCAAGCTTCTTTTCTTTCATTTTTATATTTCTAGAATAATAAGTGCTGGCGCTCTACTCAGAATTTTCTTGCATTTGAGCTTGAAAATTTTTAGATTATATTATTTCTCTGAGTTTCTGACATGGAAAAGGTAACTATTTGTTTTTATATCATGACAGTTTGAGGGGTAATGTATCAGTTGCTTGAAACATTGATGTACACTGAATTTTCACTGGAACCCTTACAAATACAAACCCTTTGGTCTTGGTCTTAAGGTTCAAATTCACTCAGTTTTGGAACACTACCAAGAACATGCGTACTTTCTAAAAGGCCCTAAAGGTGAGTTTGATATGAATAAAAATTAGAGAGGAATGGCAAACAGGTACCAATGTGAATTTTCCAGGCATAATGTTCCTGTTTACCATTCCTCTCTAACTGGTGAATGAATGAACCAATTCATTATGGCTTCTAGACTAACCACATGGGAAGTAGTTAGATAATTAGATTTTATTTTAATAAACTAAACTATAGTTACATTAAAAGGCTGAGACAATTCATTACTTTTGATGAAATTAACAGTGCTCCTGGTTTACCTAATGTAGGAATATTTTCTCTCATGTGTCTTAGTTGATGTCATAGTAGGATTTAACACTACCAAGTCTCTTCCTAAAATTTCCCCCTCTTTCTCTTGTTTGTTGATATCATAATTTATCGGGCTCTTCCTACCTGTTGGGTTCTTAATTAGAGCTTATAATTTTTCTTGTTCCTATTTTACTAGAATTTTAATCTGCTGTTGTATATTGTTTTAATGGCCTCAGTATTTATTCAAGCATATAAGAAAATTCTTTTAGTGAAGGAATTCATGGTCATTTCATCACTGTGTGTGTGTGTGTGACTGTGTGTGTGTGTGTGTGTGTGTGTGTGGTTTTGTGTGTGCATGTGTATATGTGCATATAATCTTCCAGCTGTAAACATTTATTTAGTTTTCTTTATTATTCTATTTGCTGGGTATACAAAGTTCCTTAAGTTTGCACCTCTACTCTTAACAAGCTTATAAAGAATGCATCAAAGTACCCAAAATAGAACCAATATAGAACAACGTCCTAAAACTTGAAAGAAACAACAACCGAAAAATGAAAAGGAATTGAAATCTATTATGAGGTACATGCCTAAGCACTTATTAATCTGGAAAGAGTTCAAATGTAACAATTAATGTCACACCTCACTTCATTCAGATTAGTCTAAAGCTTATCTGTCTCCAGAAATAATAATCAGGATGCAATAAAAGATGTCAGAGCAGATGGAGGCACTAGAGTTTCCAATTAAAGTCTTTTGTTAGATTAATATTCTTTTATTATTCATTAGACTGATACAATTTTCCATCACAAGTGCAACTAACTAGTGTTTGTGTTTAGCATTGTCCTGTAAGTGGGGTGGCTTCCTGAAGTGGAGAAGGGTCTGTTCTAAATGCAGAATCTCATCTTTAATAAAAGAGTTGCAAGAGAGATGGCAACTGCTGTAGCTGGTATAAGAGAAGGGGAAAGGCATCTGCTATTTACTGAAGACTGGGACTACCCTGTCGGTGCTATTTAGAAAGTCTACTCTTGTATGCTGCTGCATTTAATCCTCAGAATGTACTGTGAGGAAGGGTTTTTCTTATTTTGTCAACAATTTTGTTGAGCAGAAAAGAGGGACTTGGGGGAGTTTGAAAAACATGAGAAGCTGAGAGACCTTCCTAGCTGCTCATAAAAATCATATTGCCAAGGGAAAGGTAGGAGAGGTTTTATGACTGAGAATATGGGAGATGAATAGTATGTTATTTTCTTAAAAGGGAAAACATGGCATGTGTGTGTGTGTGTGGTGTGTGTGTGTGTGTGTGTGTGTGTGGTTTTTGTGTGTGTGAATTAAAATAATCTTTTAAAAATCCTAGTTGGCTCTTCTGTATATGAGTAGCACATGAAGACAGACAGTGATGATAGCCTGCCATTAGAAAACACAGAGTCTGATTTGATTTCTTAGAAAAGATGAATTCAGATATTCATGACACATTAGTAATATGATTCTTACCCATTCTTCACTAAGTAAATGCATGTTAGTGTGTTGGTTTAGTGTGAGGAGTTTAACAATGTAGAAAGGATTCCCCTACTAGAGAAAGCCAAAGCTATTCCATGATATGGGCAAAAATCCTTCTGTAGCAAGTTAATAAGTCTACACTAGAAAAAGATGATGGGGGCCCATGTTTTCAGTATCACAGCAAGAAGAAATATTCCATTCCAGAAATCACTGATTTTGAATATTCACCGATGGTTTTCAATAAGGCATTTGTCATTGACAAAATCTTTCTTTCTTCCTGAGAGCCAAGAATCATTAGCCTGTCTTAAGAACAGTATTAGTTTACATTAAAAGATCCAATAGCTATATGTTGCAGCAATATACCATAATTTGAAGTAAGCTAGTAAGAGTTTGGTGGTTAAGATTCTGCACAAGTACTGCCTTTTACTTCCAGAACTTATAAGTAAGCTGATGATATTTTCAAGATGCAGCAAGATGCACAAACTTGGAGTATACACGATGTGAGGCAGGAGTTTTAAATTGTAAGTAGTGAGACAAAAATCATGCCAAGAACTGGGAGGAGAGGAGTAGTAAAGGAAAGTAAAATCAGGGATTAGTCAGCATAGTGGGGTAAATTATGAAGTTTCTAAATACTTACAGGCTGAGTTTGTCTAGTGAGTCAGAATGCTGGAAAGAATTTACTATCACAAAAATAATCAAAGAGCTAGGAAATGGATCTACAGAAATTATAATTCTAAATATAATTAGGACAAGACCATTGACACATAACTCAGAAAAGACTGAATACATGTTGTCATAGATAGGACTTTGAAGTAATGTCATAAAAGTCTAGATAAGTGATAAAGTGAATGAGTGTGTATGTGTGTGTGTGTTTGTGTGTGTATGTGTGTGTATGTCTCCTTAGCTGTATGTGGGGGTTATATTTCATTTAATTATTTAGATAATAGAATTAAAAATTTATATGGTAGAAAATTGGGCTTTAAAAAACTAAAAAGATAAAATAAACTTTTTGCTTATAGAACAAGGATGAAAGCCATCACATAAGGTGATAATGCAATGTCACAAGTAGCATAAAATTATTTTGAGTCTTTGTTTCATTTAATTCTCTTTGAGACAGGTCTTTCTCTCCAGCCGAAGCTGGCTTCCAACTTGTAATCATACTGCTTTCATCTCCTGAGTGTTGCAATTATATGACCTACACCAGACTGACCTTCTTCACTCTAGGAAATCTGTGGGAAGTTTGACCTCTTGTCTTTGAAAGATGAGGAATCTGGACAACCTCACCTCTCTTCCTCTCATCTTGTGCAAATGGATCCAGTGAGAACTGAACTTAAATATATTCTTGAAGAGACATTTGTAGTTCTCATTTGTGGTTTGGATTTGAAATGTCCCCTAATAGCTTATGCACTGGAGGATTGGGCCCCAAATGTCATGCTCAGGATAAGTATGGAAGAGATTAGAACAGGAAGGCTCTGATCTAGTTAGTGGCTTAATCCTTTTAAGGATTCATTGTATGATGTTGTTGGAGATTAAGAGGGAAAATCTAGTTAGAGGAGGGAGTCCCTGAATGTGTGGTCTAGAAGGGCCTCTTACCTCTAGCCCTCTCCTCTCTTTCTGCTTTCTGCTCTCCACAAGATATCCTTTGTTTGACGGAATGCTGAGGTTGTCCATGATGATGTTGAGGTTCTGCCTTATCCTGGGTACAGGAACAAAGGAACCAAATGACCATAGACTGAAGCTTCTAGAACAATGAGCCAAAATAAATGTTCCATGTCTTTAAGTTATTTTCTCAGATACTTTTCACAGCAACAGAAACTGAGTCATACATTGATAATTGCTGTCAAAGAAACCCATGAACTGTGGAAGGGCTGATATCTCTGCAGTACAGCTCTCTGTTTAATTAATTAATTCAATTAATTAATCTTAGGAGGATACAGGCATCAGTCTATTCTAGGAAGAGTTTAAACTTTCCAGAAGGAAAATCAAAGGGAAAATGAATTGATAATTGTTACACTACAAGCAGAAGTTTTCAGAAGACATGTAAATGTCAGGCTCTATCAAAACACAGAGATTTTTGTGTTGTCATCTCCTCCATGACATATAAAACAAAGGAGACATATAAAACTTGACTGCAGAGCTCTGTGTTCATGTTGCCTTTGTTGTATAGAGATGGAGGGTGAAGGAGAGGAAAAAAGGAGAGGAAGGGAGAGGAGAGGGAGAAGGAGAAAGGGATAGATGGAAAGAATGAAGTAAGATAGATAGATAGATAGATAGATAGATAGATAGATAGAGAATAGTCTGAAAACAGTGGGAAGAATAGCACAGCATAGGAAAGACCAGAGAAAAGGATGGATAGATGGGAATAACAGCTGTTATTAGTTTCCTCAATTTAAGCAGTATATTTGACTTTGAGTATATAAGATGAATAAAAGAGGGATCTATCCTTTCAGGCTGATCACATTTTCCTGGATACACTGAATGGGAGTTATTCAGGCTCAGTAGGAAGTCTATGCCACAGACACACCAAACAGCAGCACTCAGTAATTATTCCTGTTCTTGTCTTACGATGGTGTGTAAAGCATTCTGGTATGTCACAGTTCCCTGAGTTACCCCACTGAGGTGATGAAGAGATGCAGACTTGCTGATGGCTAGCAGAAGCCTAGAGTCAAGCATAGATGAGGACCTTGAAACTGGCTAAAATTGGCTGTACTCTGGGTTCCAATAGCATCATTCCAACAAAGTCATCCCTAAAGCCTGGTGGAGCTCATTACCCATGAGCAATCTGGGAAGCAGACCAGTATACAGGGGACACAAGATATCTAGAGGGCATTTCATAGAGCTGAGGGGGAAATGGGCCAGCCATATTCTCAGGTTTCTCTCACCCATTTCTATGAGAACAAGGACAACTGTGTGCCCCTATAAATTTGAGAATAACAAGGATAAAGAGTGAAATGTGAATTACTGAACATTTTTCTGTATGCCACCACATCTAGTAAACCACAGGCGCTACTGTCACCACCACCAAGGTCCTGTAGGCTAGGTTACAGGTAAACTTTAAACAGCTCTAGCTGGGAGTTGAACTTCAAAGAGACTGGATAGGGTGGTGGAAACTAGAGGAACTGGAAGTGTTTTGACCTACAGGTTGTCTTTGTTAGGGTTTTACTGCTGTGAACAGACAGTATGACCAACGTAACTCTTATAAAAACAACATTTAATTGGGGATGTTTTACAGGTTCAAAGGTTCAGTCCATTGTCATCAAGGTGGGAGCATGGCAGCATCTAGGTAGGCATGGTGCAGGAGGAGCTGAGAGTTCTACCTCTTCATCTGAAGGGTACTAGGAGAAGACTGGTTTCCAGGTTGCTAGGATGAGGGTCTTAAATCCCACATCTACAATGACACACTTCCTCCATCAAGGTCACACCTACTCAAAAAGAACAAACATCCTAATAGTGCCACTCCCTAGGCCATCCAAACAGTGATAACAACAATGAAACGTCCCACCAGAGTTTGAAATAATGAAAAACAAAAACAAAAACAAAAAACAAGCAAGCAAACAAACAAACCCCCAGTGTTTGCAGAAACCTCTTTTCTTGTGCTATGGTGGTATTGAAAGTGCTCATATCCTAATCTTGGCTTGAATCATCCAGTTTAGAGGAGGATTAAAAAACAGATATTTATCTTACACTCCCTGGGTGTTACAGTTGTAATTGATGCAAATTTGAGACATATTAGAAGAAAATACCTTATTTGTATTGAAGAGAGTTAATGAGATTTGCTGGTGTCTGAATTAAGTGAACTCTTGACTACCCAATTTTGATCTACTAAAATGAGACTCTTACTAGTAAATTCTGGCTTAAGAAATATTTGTTATGATTTACCTCTATTATTTCTAGGAAATAACTTACCTTTTCAGATTCTTTCTGAGGCTGGTAATATCTAACTTGGATAGTCGGGAGGCATCTCATTATCATCATATGGATAGATATAATATGTACCAGGTATCCTGCTTGTTTTCTATATAAAGCTTTATTGAGGAAGATTCATGTCTATAATTTTACTTTCTCTTTCCATGGCTGCTGTTTTACTCAACGATTTTAGAGTTGAATACTTAGTTGTGACAAAAACCAAAGCCTGTTTTGCTGAAAATATTTGATACTCAAAGCCTAGAGACAAAAAGAATTACAGGTGCTAGGGTGAAGTATACATACTTAATCCATAAACAGGTACTAGTTTTTAAAATCATGTTATTTACCACTTGTCTGAGTACATGATCACACAGTTGTGTTTCAGTAACCAGCTCTTTTTTCTGGGCAGGAACTATTCTAGACAGCAGAAGAGATGATCTTTTCAATCAAAAGCACGAGTCATGCTGTAAATTAGCTAGCATATGGCTTCTAAGGCAATCTGGTAATTTGTTGACTTTTTAGTTTGCCAAGGTCTGATTTCTATCATTGAGTTGACTGAGGTCCACTTGTTCTTCTGAACTCCTAGCAGTGGGATACACTAATGTCCTCCAGACCAAGCAGGCAGCCTCCTCCTCTGTCTCTGTTTCCCTACACTTTCTACAATGGTATACTAGTATGGTCATGAAATCAAAAGGCAAACTATGTTTAAGAAAGACACAGCATTGTCTCCCTTACTGTCTAGTCCCTCGGGATCAGCTTTTCTATGGACTATTCACCATGCTAGCATTTGTTTCAGGATTTTCGGTCGGGTGAGAATGAATGACAGCTATTACTGGAAAAGGAACCTTGGGGGTAGGTTTGGCAAAAGGCTAGAACCCTGAATAAATAACACTCTCAAATGTTAGCTTATAATTAAAAGAAGGCCAATTTAAAAACCAGTAATAACACACCCAGCTCGGGGAATGCAGCAGACTCAGGTTAATTGTATCATTCTTCAGGGACAAAGTTGCCAACAGCTCACTAGCTGCTGTGAGTTAAAAAGGAAGAGGCTTCTGATTCCTTTCTGGAGGCAGAGCGTTTTTTTTGAAGTAGAGATGGTGTAATTTGGCCAAATGCTGATGAAACCTCAAAAGGTAATTATGCTAGCCCGAAAAGCCTATGATCATGAAAATAAGATTAAAAAATAGTTGTGGGTTTTCAGTGCAGTCAGCAGACAGTTTAGATTTGGAAGTGGCTTCCCTGTGCTTGATTATAGCTTAAATCTTTTCCTCCCTACCAACTGTTCCTTTCATTTGCCCCAAACATTCCTTCTCCCTCTTTACCTCTTTTCTCCTTTCTTTTCTTACCTCCTTCTTCCTCCCTTCACCCTCACTCCTCCCACAACTAACAATGCTCTCATATATACATAGATCTATAGAAACCTGGGATCGTTTACTAATGAATGGGGAACCAAGTGTTTCTTAATGTGTTACTGAGCCCACTTATTTACTCATTAAAGGAGTTTTCAAGAATCCTTGTGAACTCAATTCCAGGACTGTGTCCTACATATACTCTCAGGAGTGCTTGCTATATTTTCAAACTGCACAGAGTATATGGCTGCTCAGGGAGGAAATGAGAAATGAGAAACCTAGCAAATCCCAGGCAGAAACAAATAGGAATAGTGGGCAAACCAGGAAGATACTTCTCCAGGAGTGGCACTGACCAAGCCCCATATGCATGGATGAAGAGACACCCCCTCTCTTTCCTGGTCCACAGAGGACTATAGACAACACAATCTATGTGGCATTTTTGTTTTAATTCCATATTGCAAATGCAGAGATTACCATATTATTTTGTTGTTGGGACTTATAGACTTGGAAATGTTCTGAAAGCATTCAAATAAACTGGGTGAAAACCTGAATGTACTCCTATTGATATTGTGGGAGCACAATGCTAGGTTGTCAAAGGTTTGAATTATTTATTCTAATGTACTTGTACTTGCTAAGACAGTATATGTGGCACAAGAAATCCATTTTTTGTTTGTTTGCTTATGTTAATTGTTGCTTGTTTACGTTTTTGTGTGTTTTTTGTTTTGTTTTATTTTGGTTTTTTTTGGCTTGCAGAAAGACAGCAATAAGTTAGGATAGGTAATGCCAAACCTGTGGAAATTGGCTCAGCTGGAAAGTTGGCTTCCAAAGAATGTGGATGTGGCAGGAATCTGATTCAGGGCCCGAGTTGATGGGACGAGTTTGTTTCTGACTGGGCTTGAATCAATGCTCCAAGGATGAAGTCAGGTGGTCAGGGCTCACCAGCTGGAGCTCCCCAGCAGTAGTGCTATGGAGACAGGTGGGTGAGAGTTGCGTGGTTTCTGGAGTGTGATAGTCCATCTGGGTTGGAAGCAGAATTCTAGCTAGTTGTTGGCAGAAGGAAACAGGAATCCAATTCCAGGAAATTGAGATTGTTTTAAAACCTTATAATTATTGGAGTCCAGGAACAAGGGAAAACTCTGGGAAGAATATTGGTGTATAAGCCAGCTCTGATACAGTCTTCCAATACTTTGGGAGTAGCTCAGGGGACCAGCAGCTCAGGAGGCACTAGCATAACTTAGAACTCTCACCATTACCAGCTGCAAATGGTTCTTGATACTGATGCTTAGTTACACAGTCAAATTGGTTCATTTGGTTCAGGCAGGAGAGGGCAGTGCGTGAAGCGATAGATATGATAATAAATGACATCCCTGGTGGAATCCTAAGAAATGTTTTGAATGGTGCTGACAATTCAAAAGATCCTGGAGGCACAGGCAATGAAGATAATTTTCTGGAGGGCAAGTAAAAACAGTTCAAAGCTGATTACTTCAGTCTTTAATTTATTAATGTATTCTTCAAAAAGTGAGTGCTATTCTATTGCCCTGAAGAACAGGCAGCTCAGTGTTACTCACTTGGGTTCCCACAAGAAAAATGCAAATGAGAAAAATGCAAGCTAATCTCCTGCTGTATAGGGAAGTATCATGCTTGAGGTTGATCACTGAACCCATGCCTGTAACTCTGTATGTCCCAAATCAAGAGCAGCTATGACATACAAATTGATGTTCTGATAAAGGTAATTGATCAAGTGAAATTTAACCAACACCTTTTGAAATCAAACATTTGTTCTTTAATAAGTTGATTTAAGAAGCTCTCTTAGTGTTTTAAAATATTTTAAAAAAATTGGTTCATATAATTTTAATCTCCAGACCTATATTCTGTAGCATCAGAATGCACTCATGTTTTCCAACTGTGGAAGTCTATGTGATAATTCAGTTATAACAATGTTTTTATAGATGTGCTGTGAAAATGATTTAGCAGATATAACATAGTCTCACTCATATCATATATGTGTGTTGAATGTTTATACTCAGGTATGTCCATTGAATGACTGTTCTGAGCAGAATGGATTTTCTGCATATCATGATAGTCATCATTAGTGGGTGCTTTTTGTTATCAGATGCTATGTGAAGCGATTTCCTAAACAGAAAATTTATACACAGCAAATTCTCTTATCCTGATTTCATGGAGTAACTGAGAGTTAGGATTATGGAACTAAATTGTAGTAAAGCTGCATATGGAGAAGAGTTAGAAAACAGCAGAACATGAATCAGACCAATTTTATATTTATATATATAAATTCAGGAAAGTATTTTGGTTAGAAAATACCATTCCTTAGCGAGGTGGCAAATTAGGACATGAAATAAGAATATCCTAACACAGGAATGTTTCTCATGTGAATTTCGCAGCAAGTGTTAAATTGTTTCTGAAGAAAGTAGGTAGAGGTCCTATATCCACTTCTAACTTCTGTGACTGTGTTACACATATCAATTCTATCCACATCCTTGCGTGACAAACTAATCACCCAGCTCTGACCCAATAGCAAGGGCAATTTGGAAATGGGGTCTTGTACTTTCAGAAGGAGAAAAATGAAATTGGATTTCATGAACCCATTGCATGTGTTTGGCTTGTGCCTTAGCTGCCTCACTGGTCAGGAGGCAAAGGGCTGCTGCACAACTGTTATTACACTCACACACAAAAGAGGGTATATACTACAGAGTGTGTCTTCCTGATGGGCATGTCATTTAGTCAGAAAGTTTCAGAAAACTAGACAAACTAAAATATAATAGAAAATCTGTCCTTTTTCCCCTTTAATTTTATTCATCATTGTCGTCACCACCACCACCACCATCATCATCAGTGTGTGTGTGTGTGTGTGTGTGTGTGTGTGTGATATCCTTCTGTGTTAGTCTCCCAAGTTCTGGGATTACAGGACTCTAACACAAGGTCTAGCTTCCATGGTCTTCCTTTGGATATGAAATTTACATAATTTCTCTTTTCCATTTCTCATGTTTACTCTTCAGTTCAGAGCACAGGCAAACATATTTGTTGCATGAATATTTCTATGATCTTTGTGATGACGGAGGAAGATCGGTGGCTGAAGTTGTTGGGATTTGCAGCATCCAGCTGAAGAGACTCTTAATGAAGTTAAATACTTAGAAGGACAACATTGGTATTTTTAAAACGTTGCAAGACTTCTGGTAAGTCGATCTCAAATTCTCCACATTAACAAAGAAGATTTTATTTGTTCATAATGGTTGTTTCTGGTCAAAGCTTGACCTTCATGTCTGAACAGATTCACAGATGTAGACAGACTTAGACACATGATGCCCAGAGCCCTTTAGAAGTGAAAGTTTAGCAGGGCACCTCTTGTCTTTGTATATTCTTGACTCCAGTGACCTTTGCTTCCGACACAGAGCTCATGGAGACAAAGATTACATTTTAGAGCCGTAGCATGACCAAGACTCATGGCTCTCAAACTTTCCAAGTACAAGTTTCCTTTTAAATGTCAATGTTTCAGAATGCTAAGAGATACTAGGTGTAGTTTTTGAATTAGCACTGATGAACTACAAAACAATAATGGTCTCCTTGAACTCAATGACACCCGAGCTTCATTAGCTTCAGTTAGATGTATTTGAAAACTATTCAAGTACAAGATGAATAGTTTTATTTGACTGTACTTAGTATAGCATGCATTTGAAATGCTTTACAATGAGTCCAAGGAGAGTTATGAAGCACTGAATTTGGATGAGGCAATTGTTTCCAGCGTGGCACTGCAGTTCTTAGCTCCAAGATGGTATGTATCATTCCATCTACATTCTTCATATGCAGGGCACTTTTAATAATTCTATTTAAAAAGGGTACTCTATTAGAAATGCACACTTCGGACAAAGAATGTGTGCAGTGTATGCACTGTGTGTGTGTGTGTGAACTCACATGTGTGTACTATTCATTCACTTGCTATTCTAAGCACTGAAGAAGTGGCGAGCACTAATAACAAAAGTAGGTAACATCTACTAGGTAAACATTTTTGGCACAGTGATCCTGTTGATCCTCTCACTTTATAGATGAGGGATGGTGTGCAGTTTAAAGATATTCTATTAGGAGGCATAGTATGTGTCCCACTCATAACAGTGCTCACATCTGGGGTACCATTCATTATACTGCACTGCCTTTCAAAGCAGTTGCCACAGTTACTATGAAATGTCTCAGAAGCTAACATTATTTGGATAAAATAAAGTCTAATAATAGAAGGTCCATAAGTTATGCATGGATAAACTCTGAGACAGAACGAACAAGGAAACCTGCTTTCTGTAGTTGTTTTGGAGGAAAAACTCATTAAGGAAACATCAAAGGATTTAAATAAAATATGTTTAAGTCCTTTTCTTCCCTTCTATGTACCATCACAAGAGCCTGTCACTTTTCTCATGGGACCAGCTGCAACTTCAGAATCCACGTGGCCACCCATGAATCTACGGAACTCATGAGGCCACAGTATGTACCACATCTAGAACAATTAAGTTTCTGATGTGCTCTCATCTTTGCAGATTGTAATGGGAGTCCATTACACAGTTGCTCACGCTGTAGACTTCGATAATCCCGTGGCTAATAAAAAACTGTAGTAAGACATGCTTTGGTTATAGTTTGTGATTTTTCTGAAAACCTGCTATGCGGAGTAACTCATCCCTCTTCTGTTGGTGTGAGTTATGGTAAGATGAGTGAATCAACAGCACAATGGCACTCACTGATTCAACCCAGCAGCGCCGAGGCTCACCAGCTGTCCTCAGAGCTGCTTTGCTAAGATCCATATATTCCGATTTTTGTTCACCTTGTTGAAACTGAAGCTGTAGACATTAAGAGGTGATGGTGTACCTATAAGCAGCACAGTGGAGGCGGCCTCTCTCATGTCCACACCATCCTCCGAGTCTCGGTTTCAACTGTTGGCACTTGATGCTTTGCTTCTCACATTCCAAGGAGCTGCTAGTAGTCCAGTCCTTGATCGGTCCACAGCTTCATGCTGCTCTGTCACACTGGCTCTGAAGCATGCAGGTGCCCAGTGTGGAGCCATAACTCTTATGGAGGAGGTGACAAAACCTCCCTTAGTCACAGTCTGAATTACATAGGCAAACCTCTTTGTCTCTGACTTTATATGAACCTATATGTTTTTAGGAGATTCCAACTCTCTTCTCTGAAAGGCCTTCATCCCAATCTGTAGCACTGGCTCACCAACTCCTCTTGAATTTCCTGTGTTATTCCACACATATGTGGGAATAATTAGCAGGATTATATTGTCATTTTCTTTTGTGTTTAGTTTAATTAATTTAAAAATATTTCTGAGGAGCAAGTGTGGAGAGAACTTATAGAAATATGTTGAGCCAATATCGACACTATGTTCCTCAGGAAATATTTATTACATGCCTATCCTTTGACTTATATCTTACAAAGTAGTGTGAGCACAGTTTGGGACAATCTATAATTTTCTTGTTTGAAAGTAGTTATTTTTATCAATAATGAAATCACTATAAATTTTGTGTTTATGTGAATATGTGACATGCACATATTTATTTCTAACTGGCCATTTTTACTGATATTTATTGATTATTATTTATAATGGACCAGCTCCCTTAGGAACTTTGAATAGTTGTCTGACTTTTAACAATATCCAATGAGTTCTGTATCATTTTATGGCAATCTTTAGAAGAGTAAACTACAGCATGGGGACTCCGAAGTTCATCAAGAGTCACAAGGTTCATAGATAGAAGAGCTGGGAGTCTCCCTTTGCCACACTCACCAGTTGGGTGACCCATTCTTTAAAGCTATTTTATGCAATCATTTTTAAATTTCTGTCTTAATCATTGTGTCTTTGATTAGTCTTCTAAGGTTTTTGTTATCAACCTGTGTATCATGACCCCTTTGGGGGTTGAACGACCCGTTCATAGGGGTCAGATATCAGATATCCTGCATATCAGATATTGACATTATGATTCCTTACAGTAGCAAAATTACATTTATGAAGTAGCAATGAAATAATTTTGTTGTTGGGGTCACCACAACATGAGGGACTGTCACAGATTTAGAAAGTTTGAGAACCAGTGCTCTAGGTCAGAGCTTATTGCTTCATCTTCCTAACTCAGCCTCTTTGGGCACTAAGAACTGCTTCTATGCATTCTTTTGTAACATTTAACCATTTTAAATAACTAAAAACTGTCATAAACTTCAAATGGCTGAGCATTCCAGTAACACAGGCAACTTCTGTCTTTAGGACACTGTACCATTTCTTGTATGCTCTCCCTTCTGCATGGAATATCTGCTGTCCTCTTTACTAATAGATGGAACATATACTGTATCCCCTTGCCAAATTCCCATGGCTAATGCATTTTTAAAATGTTTAATTGTGTCTAAGTGCACTAATAATTTTCTGGATATTTTTGTATGTCTTTAAATTTTATCCCAGGAATTTTTTTAAATGTATGTTTTTTGTATTGGATATTCTACTTATTACATTTCATGTTATCCCCTTTCCCCATTTCCCTGCCCCACTCCAATCCTAGGTAATTTTTTATCTCTTTCCTTTTACATTTGTTAGCATATTATGGTGGTTTGGATGAAATTGGCCCCTGTAGGCTTATATATTTGCATGCTTAGTCCCCAGTTTATGAACTGTTGGGGAGGATTAGGAGACATGTTCTTATTGTAGTACATGTGTCTTTGTTGGAAGGGTATGTCGTTGGGAACTGGTTTTGAGGTTTCCAAAGCCCATGCCAGGTTCAACTTCTCTCTGCCTGGTCATGGTGTCTCCTCACAGAAGCCGAGCAGTGACTAAGACACATACATTAAGACACATACATTAACAATGCCATTTTCATGCAGGTATATAGCATACTTTGCTCACACTCTATCTGTATCTCTTTAAATAACTGTATCTCTTTAAATAACCAATCAAATGTAATTCCTCAATGATTGAGAGCATAAAAATTATTGCTTTTTAAAACCTCTGCAGCAACTAGACTATATTCAAAAAGCATCTTTCATTAAACCTGGAGCTTCACTGGTTTAACTGAACTGACTGAGGAGCAAACCTCGGGGTATTGTCCTGACTCCATCTCTCTAGTCATTAAAGGTGTGCTCCACAACGCCAAGCTTCTGTATATGTTCTAGTGATCCATCACAGTTCCTCATGGTTCTGCAGCAAACACTTTTAGTAACAGAGACATCTTATTGGTCCCTTTTCTGATATCTTTACAGAGAAAAAAATAACTTGATTTTAAATATGGTGTTTCAGTCAGGTCTCTACTATTGTGTAAAACAACTTAAAGGGAAGTTAATTTTGGCTGAGATATTTTGGAGGATTTGCTCTGGCTCCATTGTGGGACTTTGATAAGACAGAGCATTAGGGAAAAAGAGTGCAATGAGGAGAGTTGCTTGACTCCTGGTAGCCAGGAAGGAGGTAATGGGGAGAATGGGCTGGTACCGAGGGTTACTGAGCACACATAAAAAAAGATATATGGCAGCCAAAGTGGGATGGAGTAGTCATTTATCCCTTGGAGATATTAAATAAATGATGATCATATGTCTGCATTTAGATTTTCACCTGCCAGATAAAGTCAAGTGTGATTTTATTCATTTCTGAAGTGTTGGTACTCCAAAAATTTGCAATAATTAAAATTTAATCACATTATTTTTTTTTTTTTTAATTTAACTTCATGGTTTTGCTTATTCACTTTATATCCCATTCACTGCCCCCTTCAGGTCACCCCTTCCCACAATCCTTTCCCCATACCCCCACTATGTTATTTATATTTTCCTATGCAAATTTAGGCTTTGATTGTCACTGTGGTGAGACAGAATAATAATATCAGAAGACAAAGAAAATTAATATGCATAGTGTATTGTTTTCTCAGCAGACTCCCTCTTTTCCCTGTCTTGGCTCATAGAGAGGGTGGCCAGAACAAGTAGATGGGTGTACTCTTATCACAGCCCAGAATGTGGAGTTGCTGAACAGGCTTCTGAAATCACAGCGGTTCTGGTAATCCCATGTTGGCTTTATCACTTCATTCACATTCTACTTACTTTATAAATTATAGTTTAAAAGTCTGCAAAAGTACCCCAGAGGAAGGATGCATAGTGGGTGGTGTGTCTTGAGTTAGGCTGTCTTCCTTTCTGATGAAACTTATAACAAATAAGCCATCAAATGAAATTATATAGTGAAACATTGGATTATTAGGAATTGAACAATAGTTTTGGATAGAGTCCCTGGCCGTTCATATCAATCTTGCTGCAAATCTTGTTGAAGATATATTGGTAAATACCAGTCATTGTATTTCATAAGAGAAGCTGCATATCAATGGGATAATTTATTTGTAATATTTTATTCATATGACTATGCTCAACCTGGCAATTCCATTATAGATAGTGGTTTAGAGCATTAGTGGGACCATAATAATTGACTACCATACAAGTTTATAATACCAAGTCTAACCACGGGGCTGTTTTAAAGCAATTACTATTATGAAGTCAAACCACTTTAGAGTATTTATTTTACAAACTACTGTATACTGAAATAGACCTGGGAAATAAGACTTCATTTTCAATGTGTTTTAAAAAGATTTCTAGCTTTGGGGCTTGAAAACACATTTCCACTTAAATATAGAAGATTCATAACTCACCATCAAAATAAAGCAATCAGAAACTACCAGCTTTAATACATAAATAACCTATATATTCTAAACATATACCTTAGGATAATTACTCTATTTGAATAGAACTTCAATGAATTCATATGAGAGGTAGGATTTATGTTGTAGGGTAGAATGTTAAAAATGTTTTTATTGAAACTAATAAATAGCTTATTGGATAATACAAATATTCAAGATAATACAAAATTTATAAAATAGAAGCCTGAAATATACTCTTGGATATACAAAATAGACTTATCCTGCGAGAAGGAAAAATACATATTTTATATGATTTTTTTCTGCGGAATATTTTAGATTGTTGCTTAGTTTTTCTCAAGCCCATTGACTCAGAATAGTACTTTCTAGTTTAACTCAGAAGGTAAAGGAGCATAAAGGTATATACACAGAGATGGAATTACAACTTCAAGGATGTACATTGTTCTACATAACCATACTTTTCTTCCTTAGATCTATTTTCTGTAATTTCACCTGGAGGGGCTCAAGTGTGTTTTCTGAGGTTTAACTGTCTTCTTAGATATGGCAATTTTGAACTCTCTGGGCCTCCAGGGATCTGAAACTTTGAGAGTAAATATGCCATTAGGTGTTGAATGGAACCAAGGAGCAGACAAAACCGTGGAGTAGGAGTTCCCTATACAGATGGCTTGCATGGATTGAATTTCATATCATTACATGGGTAGAATAAGGTTTTTGTTAAACCAAGATTAGAGCAGGGTTGTATGAATTCTTGGGCCTTATATTTAGCACAGTAATTTGCTTGACTTCCTTGCCACATGGAGACTCATATATTGATATGAAGTAGAGGAGAACTGGTGGGTGGAAATATTTGGATTGTCATGTTGCAGTGACGTGCATGATACCAGACCAGGGGTAGAGAGTCATGGACCCAATGTTTATCATTCATACTCTCTGTTGCAGTTACGTTTGTAGATTCTAAAATGTTTATTTTCATGGCTTCTTGATTATGCTGGTTGAATCTTGGGCACTGTAAGATTTGAATATCTAAAAAAGTAGTTTCTAAATATAATATTAAGTTCAGCACTAAATTTCAACTTAACATTTTAAGCAAAGGAATTTCTTAGTGCAGTGGAAAGACTTGAGACCATTTTTAAAATTAAAGTGCTTCTTAAGTACTGACCTCAACTCTCTGCTCTCTGTTTCAATTAGCTATTACAAGTCATTCAAGAACTACTCATACCAATATTCATATATTACTGCCTCAAACATGATTAAAATGAGCAAGATAGGTGTAGATAGGTATAAATTTTGTGAATCATTCCTCGGGTAATGTGCCAAATAGAAATTTAAGAACATAAGTTTTGAGCATTGCCTAGGTCCAAATTTTTATACTTACTAAACTCAGTGACCTTGGAGAAATGATTTACCTTCTTGTGCTTTCTATATCATCAATGTCTATCTATACCTACATCTCCATCTCCATCTCTGTCTCCATCTCTACCTCTGTCTATGGATGTATAAGCATCAGTAATATGTATGATACAGGTAACTATTTTACAGATTACATATACAGATTATACTATATGTGTATATATTATTTCTTTTTAAGATTTATTTTTCTCTCATATATACATCCTGACTGCAGCCTTCCTCCCTGAACCTTCACAGTTACCCACTCATCTCTTCTGTCCTCTAGAACCTCTGGTTCCCTTCAGAAAAGCACAGACCTCCCAAGGATATCAAGCAAGCATGGCTAACATTGTTCAATAAGACTTGGCACAAACCCTCATATTGAGGCTGAATGTAGCAACCCAGTAGGAAGAAACAGGTAAAATAGAGCAGGCAAAATAGTCAGTGACACCTCTAACTCCTAATGTTAGAGTTCCACAAAAACCTCAAGCTAAAAAAACCACAGCATATATGCAGAGGACCTAGCACAGATCCACACAGGAGCCACAATTGCTGATTCAGTCTTTGTGAGCCCCATGAGCCTTGATTAGTTGATTTTGTGATTAGATGCTTTCATGGTGTCCTCAACCCTTCTGGTTCTTACAATCCTATCTCCCCATCTTCCGGGTTCTCTGTGCTCTATATTATGTTTGGCTTTAGGTTTTTGCATCTGCTTCCATCAGCTGCAGAGGAAGCCTCCTTGATGGTGATTAGCCTAGAACCAGTCTATGAGTATAGCAGAATATCCTTAGGAATTATTTCATTGATTTCTTTTTCTTTGTCAGTCATGTTTGGTTCTACCCTAGGTTGCTGGACCATCTACCTTCTGTTTCCTGGCCATCCAGGCAGTATTGGGCATGGGCTCCCTTTCCTGGCTCAGGACTCAATTTAGACCAGTCATTGGTTGGACATCCTATAAGCTCTGAGCCAATATGTATATATTATTTCTTAATTTTTAAAGTATTCATTCATTTTCTTTTATGTGTACAAATGTTTTGCCTGCATGTGTACTATGTCAGTACCCAGTACTCTCGGAGGTTGGAAGAAAGTATTGAATCCCATGCAATTGGAGTTATGGATCATTGTAAACCACCATCCTGACGCTAGTAGCCAAACTTGGGTCCTCTGCAAGAGCAAAATGTGCTCTTAACCACTAAAGCAATTCCTTCATTTGCACATAATATGTATGTATATATGTACATATTTCTTAAATACGAAACAGTGCCCAGTTCAAATAAGGCCTATGTAGACACACTAGATATTAAAGTAGCACAAGCCCTGACTCTCTAATAAAATATTTCTCTTAAAGCATTCATTCACTCAAATGGAATTGGAAAAATTCTTCTGAACTTTGACATGTATAGTATGTTGGATTCATAACTGAAGCATATACTTTAGGGATTTTCTAAGTTAAAGTGGTAATTGCCTGATTGATCAATTTTTAGAATGCTAAATTTTGCTCTCATATGTGAAAAACAGAAGACATTTATGAGGTTCTTAATTTCTATAGGTGTCTCCCTTTTTATATGATATATCTAGGGAGGGAGTCACAATATTTGTTGGTCTGGTGTATGTTTAATCTGAGTGCTTGGTTTTCATACATGGTTTCTTATTTTTGTATGTCCTTTTGTTTCTGGTTTAGTCTGACAAGCTCATAATTGATACTTTTATATTTACAAAAATAAGATGTTTATCAGTTTTTGCCTCAAGGTTTATGTAGATGGACAGTGGTGGTTTCCATGCACAAACAAGGGGTGAGCCATTCTGTTTCAGCACTCAAACTCAGAACAAATTTTCACATTATAAAATGAATCACTCAGGGCAAGGTACAGCCTGGAAGCTACAATTTTGTATAAAGTAGAGTAAGCCCCTCCCAGGTTGATCCTCCATACAGGTAGTTCACAAAAGAGAATATCACACTAAAGGAACCTGTCAAAAGAGTACTCAAACTCACAGTAATCATCAAACTAGGCAGATCCCACAGCACACTGAAGAGAATGACTGAGAGTTTAAGATAGCACCGCTAAGCTAGCACCGCTAAAGCTGAGAATTTGGAAACAAGAACTGTTGGAAGGATTATCAGTGGGGCAAGCAACCAGCTTGACAAAATATTTACCTAGTGTCCCTTAAACTGACCTTTGACATCAGAAACATTTTTCATATGTATACATCCAACCAGAAAGGTTTGTGTATATGATACAAAATGATTTTAAAAATGAATAAACTATATGGGCTACTGTCATGGATCTTTTCATGTATATCTTGCATTTTCATATTTCACTATATAAAAGATTTCCAGTGACTGTAGGACACTGAGGGCTCAGTAACTAAAATAATACAACAGAATTTCATGTGTGCAAACCATGAGTATTTTAAATTTATTTGTTGCTTACCATTCCCAGTCTAAAAGAAAAGATAAGGGGTTGTTTCCTCTTCTCACTGTTTAAGAGTTACACAACTGTTTCTACACATATGTGTGTTCATTTCAAATCATTGAAGAAGTTGCCATAGAGAAAGACCCTGAATATCTTGTTGGGCTTTCAGCCGCACAAGAGCACAATCAAGGTAGAGTCTTTGTTTAATATGCCAGGCAGAACTGGCACCATGTCAATGTCTCTAGCCTTCTAAATTGGGCCTGGAGAGCAAATGCAGTCAAGGTTGTTTGTCATGAGCCGATCTGAAATCTATTGAACCTTAAAACTACATATTGCATATTCATTAACGATCATTGCCGCAGAAGAGACCCGGAGGCAATCATGCAGATGAATGTGTACCTTCCAGTGACACTTCCTGGCTAAGTGCACTGTCCATGAAATTGTAAATAAAAACATCTCAGAAGCAGCTGCATAATTTTTTTTCTAGGCCCTCCTGGCTATTCTGTTTTACTGGAGGTCTGAACATGATGCATTCATGTTAATCAAGTGTCTCTTGGAAAACCATCCTCTCTGCCTACGCACATGTATTCCTGACAGCACATTTTTGCAGAAGTGTTAGATAGTTATGGGGCTGCAGGTGTTTTCCTGCTCTTCTCTTTGAACTTTTTGACCTCTCTTAACAGAAAAAAATGGTTTCTGGACTGTGAGGAGCAGCTGCATTGAGAGCTTTGTTGGAACTCACTTAAGATTTCAGGTAAGTCTTTTGCCTCTCAGCGGCACTGAGAGCCTGTTAATAATCCAGTGGCTTGCATAAGTAGTTAGGTCGCACACAGAACAGAGCTTTCAGCTAGTTAAAAAAAAAATGCAGTGGTAAGCTATCAAAAAGGAAGAAAATGCTTCTTATTTGGAAGTCTTAGGAAACAATAACATTTTAAAAAAAATCTGCTGGAAGATAATCTGTATGAATTAGAAACTAGAAACCTGAAATGGTTTCTCGTCATGATTTAGCTTCTTATTCACTGAAATGAAAACCTCCATTTTAAAGAAAAACAGACCTACTGGTTGTACTCTCTTAAGGACCATCTTTTGCTGTGATCTCAGCTTTACACAGTGTGTCTGTTGGTGATCGTATCGGAGTCAGTCTTCTAAACCAGAATAATGCTTTTATCTCCCAGGAAAGAGTGATCATGTATTAGCACTGATTAGGAAATGTTTAATTTCCAACATACACCTTCATGCTCCAGAAGGCAAAAAGTGGCAACATGCACTTCCAGAAGACAACTTGTCCTTCCATTAGCCTTTTGCCAGTCAGTATTGAAATTCATCGTTATGGCAAAAGGAAACCTGTAATACTCCAAAGGAAGTAATGTTCTAACTCAGAATCCTGTGGTCAACCAGTGTGTGTGTGTGTGTGTGTGTGTGTGTGTGTGTGTGTGTTGTGTGTGTGTTACGATGTTTTGTGAGACTCCTAACAGTGGGAGTGGGGGTGTCCCTGATTCTTTTTCTGGCTCTTTGGACCCTTTCCTCCTCCTGGGTTGCCTTATCCATCCTTATTACAAGGGTTTGACCTGATCTTGCTATATCTTGTCATGACTTGATTGCCTGATACCTCTCGGAGGCCTGCTCTTTCCTTGATAGAAATGGGGAGTGGATTTGTCGGGAATGAAAGGGCTGAGTTAGGAGGAGTGGGAGTGAATGCCTCCAGTGTAGGAGGCTGGGAGGAGAGGAGTGAGTGTCTGCAGTATCTCACGGATTTTGGTTTGATGCTTTCACATCCATTATATTATTTCCCATCAATGCATCATAAGTTTGTGTTTACTAATATTGAATTTGAGTTTCAGTGCCTTTAAATAATAGACTAATAAAAAAAAAGTTCCAATGTTGGAAACAAGCAAACAAACTTATTATTCTAAGGACTACCAAATCATATTTAGACTCTATTTAATCATAGGAGAAACTAAATTTAAGGTCCAGGCCCTATGGGACCTGGGGGCTTCCCTATAGTTGAACAGCTTCTTTGTAAAGAGACAGTTGTCTGAGTCCAGACATCTCAAAAACAACTTCTCCATCTTGTTGGCAGGGTCAAACAAGTTCACGTTCCCCAGCCTAGGAACAAGCATCTCTCTTCTCCAAATGTTTTCTTTTTCTTTTCCTCCTCTTCTCCCTTTTCCCTCCCTCCCTCCTCCCTCCCTCCCTCCCTTCCTCCTCCCTCCCTCCCTCCCTCCTTCCCTTCCTTCTTTCTTTCTTTCTTTCTTTTCTTTCTTTCTTTCTTCTTCTTTCTTTCTTTTCTTTCTTTCTTTTCTTTCTTTCTTTCTTTCTCTTGTGTGTGGTGGGGATTTTCTTTTATTCTTTGTGTATGTGTGTGTGTATGTATGTATGATTTTCTTTTCTTTTTAATTCACTTTACATCTCATCATTGTAACCCTTCCCAGTTCCCCCCCCCCAACCCCATCCCTGGCATATCAAGTCTCTTCAGGACTAGGCACATCTTCTCCCACTAAGACTAAACAAGACAGTTAAAGGAACGGATTCCACACACAGGCAACATCTTTAGGGATAGCCCCTGCTCCAGTTGCTGGGGACACACATGAAAATTGAGTTGCACATCTGCTACATATGTGAGAAGTGGGGATGGTGGGCTAGTCCCAACCCTGTATGCTCTTTGCTTGGTGGTTCAGTCTCTGAGATCCCACAGGGACCAGGTTAGTTGACACTGTTGGTCTTCCTGTGGAGTTCCTATCCCCTTAGGGGTCCCTCAATCCTTCCCTCAGCATTCTCATAAGAGTCCTCAGGCTCTATCCAGAATTTGGCTGTAAGAGTCTACACTTGCCCAATCAGCTGGTGGATGGAGTCTCTCAGAGGACAACAAGCTCTGGTCAGCAAGCATAACAGAAATCATTAGTAGTGTCAGGTATTGGGGTGGGTCTCTGGTTGGCAAGTTATTGCTTGGCCATTCTCTCAATAACTGCTCTATCCTCCTGTCCTGCATTTCTTTAGACAGGATAACTTTTGGGTTGAAAGTTTTGTGGACAGTCTGTTGTCCCTATTACTCCACTGGGGTTCCTACCTAGCTGCAGGAAGTTGCCTCTTCAGGTTCTATATCCCCACTGCTGTGAGACTCACCTAAGATCACCCCAGTAATTCATAGGAATACCATTATTCCAGGTCTCTGGCATATACTTGAAGTGTCCCCTACACCCTACTCCTACCAACTGCAGATTCTATTCAATCTCATGACCGTCTGTCCATTTCCCTGTTATTTCCCACATTTGATCCTGAACCTCTCCCCTCGCATTCCCTTCACCATCCTCTCTCCTACCTAGTTTCCTCCCTCCATCTGCTTCCTAAAACTATTTTATTCCCCTTCTAAGTGAGATTCAAGCATCTTTGCTTGGGTCTTCCTTCTTGCTTCTTTGGGTCTGTGGAGTGCAGTGTGCTATTCTGTATTTTATGGGTAATATCCAACTTAAAAGTGAGTACATACCCTGCATGTCCTTTTGGGTCTGAGTTATCTCACTCAGGATATATTCTCAAGTTCCATCCATTTACCTAAAACATTCATGATGTTTTTGTTTTTAGTAGCTGAATAGTATTCCATTGAGTAGATGCACCACATTTTCTTTATTTTTTCAGCTGAGAGACATGAAGGTTGTTTCCAGTTTTTGGCTATTACAAATAAAGCTGCTGTGAACATAGTTGAGCAAGTATTCCTGTGGTACGGTGGGGTATCTTTTGGGTATATGCCCAGGAGTCTTATAGCTGGGTCATGAGGTAGAACTATTTCCCATTTTTAATTGGGTAATTTGGGTTGCTGGTGCATGAGTTCTTTAAAACTTTTGGATATTAGTCCTCTGTCAGATATAATGTTGTTGAAGATCCTTCCCCAATCTGTAGGCTGCCATTTTGTCCTAATGATAATGTCCTTTGCCTTACAGAAGCTCTTCAGTCTCATGAGGTCTCATATATCAATTGTTGACCTTAATGCCTGAGTCATTGGTGCTCTGTTTCAAGAAGCTGTCTTCAGTACCAATGAGATCAAGGCTATTCCCCACTTTGTGTTCCATTGGAATTAGTGTATTCAGTTTTAATTTGAGGTCTTTGATCCACTTGGACTTGAGTTTTGTAAAGAGTAACAGATATAGATATATTTGTATTCTTCTACATGCAGACATACAGTTAGACCAGCACCTTTTTTTAGACAATGCATTCCTTTTTTTCATTGTATGGTTTTGCCTTTATTTGTCAAAAATTAAGTGTCCATAGGTGTGTGGGTTTATTTCAGTGTCTTTGATTCAGTTTCATTGGTCAGTCGCTCATTTTTGCTGGTATAGAATCACTTCCTGTGTTTTATCTTCCTTGGGTTGGAGTTTTCTTTTTAGTCTTTTTTGTTGGGCTGGATTTGTGGATAGACATTGTTTAAATTTGAATTTGTCTTGTAATATCTTATTTTTTCCATTTATGGTGACTGAGAATTTTGCTGGGTATAGTAGTGTAGGTTGGCACCTGTGGTCTTTTAGAGGTTGCTAGATAACTGTCTAGGCCCTTCTAACTTTTAGACTCTCTGTTGAGAGGTTGGGTATAATTCTGATAGATCTGCCTTTGTATGTTATCTGACATTTTTTCCCTTGCTGCTTTTAATATTCATTCTTTGTTCTGAAGATTTTGTATTTTGAGTATTATGTGCTGGGAGAATTTTTTCTGTCTCAGTTTTATTTGTGTTCTGTAAGCTTCTAGTATGTCTTTAGTTTCCTATTTCTTTAGATTGGGGAAGTTTTCTTCTATGATTTTGTTGAAAATATTTTCTGGTCTTTGGAGCTGGGACTCTTCTTTTTCTTCTATTCCTATTGTTCTTAGATTAGGTCTTTTTATGGTTCACAGATTTCTTGGATGTTTTATGTCAGGGATTTTTTTAGATTTAACATTTTCTTTGACTGATGTATCAATTTCTTTTATTGTATCTTCTATGCCTGAGATTCTTTCTTCCATCTCCCATATGCTGTTGGTGATTCTTGTGTCTGTTGTTCCTGTTCTCTTCTCTAGGTTTTCCATCTCCAGGACTGCCTCAGTTTGTGTTTTCTTTATTGCTTCTATTTCCACTTTCAGGTTTTTCACAGCTTTATTTATTTCCTTTACCTGTTTAATTTTTCCTGTATATCTTTAAGGGATTTATTTGTTTTCTCTTTAAAGACCTCTACCTGTTTAATTGTATTTTCTTTAATGTTTTTCTTTAAGAGATTTATTTATTTCCTTTTTAAAGGCCTCTAGCATCTTTATAAAATTAAATTTAAGGTTGTGTTTCAGTTGCATTAGTATATCTAGGACTTACTGTAGTTCAATATCTGTCCCCTAAAGGTGTCATTTTGCTCTGGCTTTTGTTGATTGTCTTCTTTCTAAGGCTGTTAGCCATCTGGATGGCTTTGGTCCTTGGATGTTCCTGTTGTAGTAGGCGTTGGGAGGGTGGTTAATATCAATGATCCTTGTGTGGCAGGGCTCTGATGAGTATCCTTGAGCTGAATGGTTCTGAGTCAGCAGGTCTGATGAAAGTAGACTGAGAGGTAGTGGGAGGATGGGGGTCTAGCAGGGATTGCAGACTGCTCAGGATTGATGGGGATGCCATAGAGGACTCAGTGGGCATAGAATATGGGTGTGGGAAGGGAATATATCCTGTATGTTTGCAGATTTGTAGGTCTGATAAAGGTGGATGGAGATGTGTCAGAATAATGGAGGTCCTAGGGTGATAGAGGTTACGTAGGGCAGGTGGGGGTGCCCTAGAAGACTCAGTGGGAAGAGAAGATGGGTGAGGGAGGGGAATCTAAGCTCCAAATGTCTTCTTAATTGTCTGTTAACTGGTAGATAGTATAGAAATCACTGTTGTTTAAACCAAGGTGCTTAAATTATAAAAACATATAACCAATTGCCTGTTATGCCCTAGTTAACTACATGTAGCTGACCATATTCTTTGTCCCTTTATCACTCTGAACTCTGGACCTAATGTCTAGGAGAATGAAGAAGAACCTAAAAGCTATGTGTCCTGGATATACTTCAGTCTCCAATGGGTACTCCATTGCTTAACCCATGTCAAAATACAATTGGATAACACTGCAGCTTCCCCCAGCTTGTGTCTCCCCTTGTTTTATGTTCCCATCCTTTACAAATGTTGTACCATTTCCTTTCTGAGACACAATTTAGATCCTTAGCTGGCCACCTCCCTGAGTGCTTAGATAATAAAGCTTTCAGTTTTTGAGGTTCCATATCTGAAGTGAGTTTCCTTAGTTTCCATCCTGAACCCAACAGCAACAAGAAGGAAAACAAAACAAAAACAATTAAAAATCAAATGAAAACAAAAAACTCTGAGTTGTGACCCCCCTGATGCAATCATGTCAGATATCTTCATTACGATTTATAACAGTTATGAAGAATAGAAGTTATGAAAAAATTACAGTTATGATGTAGCAACCGAGTAATTTTATGGTGGTGGTTTACCACAACATGAGGAGCTGTATTAAAGGGTTCTCAGCATTCGGAAGGTTGAGAACCACTGCTTTAAAAGATGACTAAGCAAAGCACTAGCAAGAATACAGGGAAGCATCATGAGGGAGCCAAAGAAACAGCTGCTACAACAGCTAGGAAAAAATTCCTTCCCTGGGTATATTTTAGCACAGAAAGTTTTAAAGAGATATTTCTACCTAAAACTCAACCAATCACATTACATGGTTAATAAAAATGACAGTCACATAACATCAAAATTGATTAACTCAGTGAGCAGAATGGCCCCCATAGCTAAAGAATAATTTTTTTCTTTAAACTGAAGGCATGTCTATAATCCTGGGTCACATGGACAAGATACCTTTTCAAAGAAATAACAAAAATGACACCAAGAAACTGCAGCAGAGTGCAGAGTCAAAAGAGATGGAAATGAGAGAGCTTTGGAAGGGTCCAGATGTTCCCACATTTCAATTCTACCAACTTGAAGATTCAGAGCACAAGAGCAAAACGGTAAGTTGGCAGTAGATGAAATATCAATCAAATATTTCTTAAACCTGGAGGATTCTGTTTCTTTATATTATAAAGCATATATAAATTATTCAGCAAGATTATAAAGCACTCAGCCAGACTTTTGAACAACACCAAATCTAATGAGATTTAGGACACCAGAAGACAAGAACAAAACCCTAAAATCTCCCTGAGAAATAGAAGATGTGTATACCAGGAAACGATACATTGAAATTAGATTTGTTGCAAATCTGTTGATTTATGAGATGCAAGAACATGTTGGAGAATGCATTTTAAGATCAACAAATCCCCACTTGTCATTCTTCCCTGGCATTTGATTGTACAAGAGAAATAGGGTTGTTTTGCACATAGATTGAGTCATAAAAATGTATCAATTATAGACAGAGGTTGGATTACTTTTGCATGTTTTACAAGAACACAAATGTGAAACAAAGAAGAAGATATAGGGTATTGAAACTAATAGTAAGCAAGTAATTAAAGCTAGCAATAAGAAATAAATTGTAATTATTCTAAGTACCAATACATAAAAGTCAAGCATTTATAACATAAAATTTGCAGATGAAAGAACATGGTACTTAACGTAAACATGCTATGGGTCTTGCTTTTTAGTGGACATTTAAGAAACATCATTTAAGACTAGCTACTGTTTAAAATAATATACTCATGAAAAAGTTATTTAAAATGAACATTTACTATTAGATATGGAGATATAGAATATATAACTTTCAAATCCCTAATAAAAATAAAAATATCAATTAATTTAATAAAAGACACTGAAGGGTAATGTAATAAATAATCTTACATAGATGTGAAATATTTAAAACATTTACAAAGAATATCAAGCAGTGAATTGAAATTAAAATATGATGTAGGGCTAAGAAATCAGTGACTGAAGGCATTCGCTGACAGTCCAGATGATCTGAGCTTGATCCCTGAGTCCCTGTGGTGGAAGGAGAGAACTGACTCTTGTCAGTTATTCTCTGACCTCTACATATGCACCACACGCACATATACAATGAATAAAAAGTATATAAGTAAAAAAAAAATAAAATTAAAAAAATAAATGTATGGTATAATAGTACCTGCATCAGAATGTAATAATTGTTTTAAAATAATAAAAGCTATCAATGTAACATACAATAGTGACCAATTTAAAAGAAAATGTAATTTAAATGTCATTCTCTAGTGAATAAAGTCTAGGAAACTTGTTTCCTATTTATCATCTTGATAATTCTTTATAAAAATATCTATAAAGACACATGACATGATGGTATTTGGATTGTTTCCTATTGAAGACTTGGAGGACCATTATCACTCTGACTATTTACAAAGCCATCAGGGCACAACCCTAGTAACAGCCATGACAGAAGCAAAGACAGTGTCCCTGGTACCTGGGGAGGATACCTGTTCCATGGATAGTCTAAGAGAATCCCCTTAAAAGCTATCAGCCTGCATGAAGTTACTTGCAAGACAGCTACATAAAGTATCAGTTTATGAAAGCAATTATCTTCCAATCTGTAACATCAAGCAGGGAAAATCAGATTCAAAGTTCAAATACAGTATCTGGCAGCTACAGCAAACACACAAAATGATGCTCAAAGCACATAGGTTAAAAATTCTAAAATATTTGAATGTTGTTTAAAAAATGCAGTAAAGCTGTATACATAGATGAATAAAAATAAAACATAATAAATAAGGAGATTCATTATTTAAAGTATTTTCCTTGTCAAAAAGCAAATCTATGACTTAGGGCAAAGCCACTCAAATCACAGATTTTTCCAATTAAGTGAGAGATGTTGGGCAAAAATATATAAATAGTAGTACATGCGAAAAACAATAGTCAGGATGATATTGAAGAAAAAACAATGGCTGCAGCTTGTGTTTTAACATCAAAGTGTTACCAATAGTTATGAAGTGGCAGTTCTGCCACGATTAACTGGAGTAAAGACTCTCTAAGTGTCACCCCCTCTCATTCTCAATTAGCATATTCTAAAGTAGAAATTTTTATAGGATGAGAAATGAATTACTTAGTGAATTAGAGAATAGATTGGTAGTGTGTTGTATAACATATTTGGTGAGGTTCTTTCAGAAAACTCATATGAAAGTAGATTATTCACAAAATATTAGATTGGGGATGTATGAGTCACGTTAAAGTCTGTGCAAAGACTTTATAGAAGAATGTACATTTGATTTAAAATTTGTCTGTTATTATACTGTGGTGTGTGCATGTGTGTGGTGTGTGTGTTCATGCTTCATAACACATATATGGAAGCCAGTGAACAGTACTGTAAAGTCTGTTTTCTTCTTTCACTTTATGTGCATTCCAGAGATTTAACTCAGGTCATCAACATGTGTGGGAAGTGATTTTAACCATGGAGCCATTAATTCAAGCTTGAGCATTCACTTTTAAAATTTTAATTGGATATTTTCTTTATTTACATTTCAAATGTTATCCCTTTTCTTGGTCCCCCCAACACCGAAACCCCCTATTCCATCCCCCTTCCTCCTGCTTCTATGACGGTGTTCCCCCACTCACCCACCTATTCCCGACTCCCCACCCTCCAATTCCCCTACATTGGGGCATCGAGGACCTAGGGCCTCTCCTCCCATTGATGCCTGACAAGGCCATCCTTTGCTACATATGTGGCTGAAGCCATGGGTCCCTTCATGTGTACTCCTTGGTTGGTGGTTTGGTCCCTGGGAGCTCTGGGCGGTCTGATTGGTTGATATTATTGTTCTTCCTATGGGGTTGCAAACTCTGCCAGCACCTTCAGTCCTTTTTTCTAACTCTTCCATTGGAGAACCCATTGGGGACCCTGTGCTCAGTCCAATGGTTGGCTGCGAGCATCCCTTCTGTATTTGTCAGGCTCTGGTAGAGCCTCTCAGGAGCTGGTTCTGGAGGCGCATTCAATTTTTAAGTGGAGAAGACTTTCAAAATAAGTCACAGTGAAAACATATAATGGAAAATTTTAACAAAATAAACATCAAAATAAAAATATACCTGTACCATAGGTATTATGAAAATGTCAATATTAAGTGTTATTTAGTAATAATGTTAACATATCAGAAAATATCACAATTAAATGAAGACCAGACAGTAAAATAAATTGGAAAACAATGTAAAATATTTGCGTCAATATTTATTGGAATGTCTCAAAACTGAAGAAAAACCAAAGGTTTTCCTCAAGAATAATATAAATATTTAATATGCTTATAGATTTGCATTCATATAAACAAACCATATATGAAATATGATATAATATGTACATATAAAATTAATTGATGTGTTTACCATATATGTGAACATGAGTGATATTTTGCATTTAAATCTAAACCCCTGAAGACGAGAAGGGAGCTGCAGTCAGTGGAGGGTTGTGCCTTCTCTGTGAGGAGTCCAGAATTTGATATAGTGATAGCTTTCTCCTTTATCCTTTTTATATCTTCATTTTTAGTCAGCCAAGTATTCATGAAACATGTGTATGAAATTATTTTAATCAAATTATAATGAAGACATTATAAAGGTAAGACATGTAGTTCTCACAAATAAATGTATTTTAAATTAAATTCTAAGGTCTAGACATTAGAATCTGAACATGCTTGTATCATATACCAACAAGGCAGTCTTCCAAATATTCATGTTTACGAAAGCAGTTACAGAGTTTAACTGGATTGTCATTAGTAAAGCACCAGAGGTTTTAGGTTTTGTTTGGAGCGAGGCAACTGAATTAATATCTATCTAACAGCGGAAGCCTCTTGATTTTGTGCTCGGGTGAATTCAGGATACTTAGATATTTATTGGAATTTGTATTGCAATTAAAATGTGTGTGTGTCACCCTGATGCAATGACAACAGCCCTAAAGATTTGGAAGAGGGGAGGTTTGTCTGAAGAGAACTAGGTAAGGGCAGATCCATGGCATGTAGAACTTCTCGCTTGCTGAACACCTCAGGCTCACTACAGAGAAAGCAGTGAAATAATCATGTGCTCTTCTATACTTCTCGTCTCTGCCTCCCTTATTTAGTTGATGGAAAGCTTTTTATACCCGAGACAGAATATTTTCAAGGACTCATACAAAAGAACAGAATGCCTTTACTTATAATGGAAAGCAGCTTGGAAGGCATGCTGAGGGTAGGAGAAAGAAATTCACACAGACAAATGATGTCCTAACCGATGATCCCACTGACAGGCTGTCTTTGCATGCAGCTACAAAATTACCTTAGAGATACAATGGTGGGTTTTTTTTTTTTTTTGCTTGCTTTTCTGGTAGACTTCATATCATTATGCTTAGAAAAAGTAGGATTTATTAAATTCCAAAATTTAAGGAAATTTCTGATTAAACTTAGATTTTAAACCTTTAGTGTTTTGAAAATCTTTGGCTCAACTGTCGACTTCTCTCTGCATGCCAATTCTTTAAAAGCTTCTTGGATGTTTTATATTTTGTGTCCTGTTGTGTAGTGTGGGGACATCTGCTAAACATGTCAAACATATCACATGTTCAAATGTAAAAGATACATGAAAATATCACTGAGAAAAGTGGACAGAGATCTGGGTTAAGAAAGTGGAGTAAGATGATTATCTTTCCCCACATGACACTTGACTGAATTTCTTTGACAGCATAGATTAAAAAGTGCGAAAGTAGATGCATAAGCCATCAGAATGTGTTAAAACAATGGCAGATGAAAAAACTCATTTGCAGAATTTTAAGAGAAAAAATTCCTATAATTATGAGATAGCTAGACCTTTTTATCATTTATCCTTGTTTATTTCGACTTAAACTGGATTATGATTGCATATAAGTGATTATTAGTGAGGTTAAACATTACTGGTATTAGAGCTCTCTAAAGAAACTGAACACTTAGAATGAATCTGTATATATAAAAATGTACTTTATTAGAGTGGCTTACAGACATGATAGTCCAACAATGGCTGTTTCCCAGTGGCATGTCCAAGAATTCAATAGTTGGTTCACAAGGATGGATGTCTCAAGTGGTCTTCAACATACATCAGAGTTCTGAAGAGATAGGTTCTAATTGCAGTAAAGGGGTGAACTTTCTAGACAGTGAGGTGGAGCAAACAAAGAGCAAGCAATTCCTTCTTCCATGTCTTTTATATGTGCTGCCACTAGAAGGTGTGGCCCATTTCTATGTTGGATTTTCCAACCCCAAATGATTCAGATTTAGGATAAGTTTTCAAGTGATTCAGTCAAGGAAAACTTCTCACAGGTGTACCTTGCAGCTTGGGCCTTAATTAATTACAGATGTAGTCAAGGTGACATCCAAGAATTGTCACCATATTACTCTATTGGACTTTATTTTTAATTCAATGTCTTCAACTGTATTATTGCCCCATTTTTAGAGATGCCCAACATTTGTTTATTTGGATCAATTTTTTATAGTGAGTTTTTTATAGTTTATTATTCTAGATTTTAACCTGCATGCTATTGAAGAGACATACCTTAAAGTTTTATAATTCATATTCTTTTTTGGTTCAAACAAAGTGCCTTAATAGTTAGACATGTCTAAAGATTTCTTGAGATAAAGGTGACTTCAGACTTTTTTTTTTTTGAGTAATATTTTTTTTTTGTGAAATATTTGGTTTGTGACATAAAAAAATTGTGAATGTTTCAGTTATTGTGGTGTCTCTTTCTCTAGGAATTAAATTATTTTTCCAAATTAACTTTGTATTTTAGTGTCAGACATTATTCTGATGTGCAATTTTATGTGTTTCATCTTAAAATAAAAAAGAAACTTAAAAATAATGTTAAAATGTTTAAAAACTTTAACAATTTTCTAAAATAGGTTAACAGTCAAGGTTAATTATGCATATATGTAGAGCTCCTGTTGTCAGAGATTTGAATTTTCTCCTTTATTATTCTTTATCCATTGTTGGCATGTAGAAATACTCACCTGTAGTGACAGGCCTAGTCCTCAGTGAAAAGTAGCCTATTGTTTTCAAGGCAACAGTGTAAGTGAATAGGTTTTATGTGCATCTTACATTCATATCACCTTTCTGAAATTAGATTTTAAAAAGTATTCTGTTGACAAATGAAGCCTTCAAAATTAGACTTCAACATTGCTTTCAAAAACATATGAAACATTCTAGAAGAAACTACTGTAAATATAATTATTCAAACTCTGACAGAACTAAATAGAATAGAGTGATAATCTGTCAGTATTCAACTTATGAAATATCAATGATCTATTTTGGATGAGAATGGCATAGACTCTGAACTCTTAAGATCAATAAATGCCTAAAACAAATTTGTAGTAATTACACTTCTGCCTTGCATGTCTCTGTTACTTCCAGTGGATTGTCAGCTTTTGACATCCCTATTTCTTTTTTGAGCTGAGTACTTACTACGTTAGTTCAAAGTTCCCATAGAGCTATGAAAAGAAAGGTGCCATCTATTGTATTTCTGAAAAGTCACCAAAAGAATAAAATAATATTGATAACTAGGCTATTATAGATAGCCTAATAGATGGGTAATTATAGAAGATTCAACATTTTCAATATTTATTCTTATTTTTAAATTATGTTTATATTATGTTTATGTGCATGTTTATAGTTCTGTATGTGTCTGTCAGTACAGGTGCCCAAGTGGGGAGATCAGAAGTGTAGCATGCCAAGGATTTAGTGTTACATGCTATTGTTGTGAACTGAAATCTGCTCAAATATATGAACACTGTGTGTGAGCCATCTCTCCAACTTGAATTTCATGTGTTTTATTATACAGAATATGTGACATTCGTTTACTTAAATGAGTTCTTTAAGCCCACTCTCAACTATTTTTATAATCTAGTAGAGTAGATTATAGAATAGGAATTAAATATCCCCTCAAAGTTAAAATTAAAAAAAAAATTAAACAAAGAAACTAGATTTCATGACACTTGGTACTTGTGGTATATATAGACCTAAATAGTTTGTTTTCTTTTAATATTAATGACAGATTGTGTTTTCCAAAATGGCAACAACAATATTTTCCATACTAGTCATACTTCTTATAATGTCTGATAGTCATTTCTCTCATTGGAGATTTAGTGTTGTAGGAGATGGCTATCTCTGTTACCTGTCCTTAACTCTTGGAATGCTGTTGACTGAGGCAGTTGTGACACATTATGTACCACAGCTAGATCATGAATGACAATGTAGCTTATTCTTGATCCAGTCACTATGTGTGGAGATTAAGTCCAAAAGACAAGATCATGAGTAGGGCTTCTGCTGAATAACCCATCCAGTATTCCAGGTGATGACTAGCAATAGCCTCAAGAAATCTAAGTGAGCAAAGATTTAGATGATCTAACATTGTATCCTTCAAATTACTCCAACATTTGAATTCTCCAATCAAAACTTTATACACGTGAATCTGAAGCAAACCATCTTTCTTATGCTATGTCCAAGTTTCTGATGAATAGAAACAAAGTTGCAGTAAAATCACTAGACATTGGGGTGATTTGTTGCTAGGCAACAGTAATTCAGAAAAGATTGGGGCTATGGGAACAGTCACCCAATTAAGCTAAACAATTCTGTAGGTGGCTCTGTTTCAGTAAAGGATTGAAGATAAATGGACACTCAGGAGATGGTTTGTTAAAGCCCAGTAGCCCTTAAGAAAGAGGCAGGCAAAGCTTAAATGACTTCCAAGTAAGTTAGCATTGGAAGCACAAATGGCCACACTCAAACAGTTAGTGATACAAGGAAGGTATCAAATGTTATTGAGATCTAGAAGCAAATGAACAGTTGGTAAGAATAGGAGAAATTTTAGTAGCATTGCCACATGTAGTTCACGGAAGCAGTAAGTATATCATCTAATGAACTTCATGATCTAGTTAAAGGCCTGTCTAGGAAGCATATTTAGAATGCTGGTGAGCCTCTTCTTTGTGCTCCTGATAAAATGTGACAGAAACGAGAGACCCTGAAGGAACAATGGTTAAATGCAAAGGACCCACAATTCATTGCATCTTAAAACAACCCTCTTTGATTCTCACCTCCTCAAATGGATGGGTAATGAGTCTAAAATTAAGAAAAGAGTTTTAACCCAGATCTAACCCAGGTCATTGTCAGAAAATTATGATAAAAAATAAAGCCAAGAATATGACCATATAATCTCTTCCTCAGGAAGAGATAAAATGGAGTGTCATAGAATTGGGCAGATTAATGTCCCAAAGGGGTACTAAGGGTGTGCCTAGATCTCTGTACTGACTGATAAGACTTCTACATTTTGATACCTATCCAACCACAGCAGCCCAGATACAGAGGACCTTGCTGAGATAAGATTTATGCTAATGGCCTTGGATATATAACACAAACACTTAAAATCTTATAGTACATCTCACGGGAATTTAGAGCACATACTTTTTATGGAAAAACCATTACCCTGGACTGAAGGGAATGGAATACAAAAAAAAAAAAAAAAAAAAAAAAAGAAAGAAAGAAAAAAAAAGAGGAACATTTGGTCCCATTTTGCTCAAGTTCTACTGGGTGAAACCATTGTGGATTGCACTTATGAGCTGGCTTTTACATAAAGCACATAAAGGACTTGCAGCCCAGAAAGCACAAACTATTGTGAATTGCACTCACAAGCTGGCTTTTACAAGAAGGATTTGCAGTTCAAAAAAGAACTAGGAATTGTAGAGAATGATCTCTCTACAATTGCATCTGAGTTTTAGGCAAGGAATTGACAATATGTGTCAAGATGTATTTCAGAATTTCTATGAAAGAGTGACTGCCATGTTTCTCTCATTAGTTTCCCATCCACCCCCCACCTCCATGGAGTAGGGGCAGAGATCAACATTAGGCATTGTCTTTGTTAAAGTCTCTACTGCAATAAAACAGCATGACCAAAAGCAACTTGAGAAGGAAAGGATTTATTTCATTTTAAAACTCTCAGTAATTCAGGAGAAATTGGGACTATGGGAATAGGGATCCAATTAAACTAAACAATTCTGTAGGTGCTCTGCTTGAATAGAAGATCAAAGATGGAAGGGCACTAAAGAGGTTACTTAAAGCCTAGTAGCCCTTAAGAAACACAAACAGGGGCCTATCTGACTGCCCTCCGAAAGGACCAACAAGCAGCTGAAAGTCAGGTGCAGATATTTACACTCAACCAATGGTGACCTCTGTGGTTGAATTAGGGGAAAGTTGAAAGAAGCTGAGGAGGAGGGCAATCCTATAGTAAGACCAGCAGTCTCAACTAACTTGTACCCCTGAGATCTCTCAGACACTGGATCACCTGCCAGGCAGCATACACCAGCTGATATGAGGCCCCCAACACATATACAGCAGAGGACTGTGGGGTCTAAATTCAGTCAGAGAAGATGCACCTAACTCTTAAGAGACTGGAGGCCCCAGGGAGTGGGGAGGTCTGGTGGGGTGGGAGTAGGGGCTGAGGGGCATCGTCTTGGACATGTGGGGAGGAGGTATGGGATGTGGAACAGTTGGAGGGTGGACAGGGAGAAGGATAAAGTCTAGACTGTAAAAAACAATTAAGGAATAAATAAAAAGAAGGAGCTATGGGGACCACTCACCCATCTCAAAAATTTTAACCCAGAATTGCTCCTGTCTAAAGGAAATACAGGAACAAAGAGTGGAGCAGAGACTGAAGGAAAGGTCATTCAGAGACTGCCACACGTGGGATCTACCCCATATGTAGCCACCAAGCTCAGTCACTACTGCTGATGTCAAGAAGTGCTTGTTGACAGGAGCTTGATGTGGCTGTCTCCTGAAAGGCTCTGACAAGCATGACCAATACAGATGTGGATGCTTGCAGCCATCCATAGGACTGAGCTTAGGGAAAGAACTGAAGGAGCTGAAGGGTTTGTAACCCAATAGGAAGAATAATAATATCAACCAACCATACCCCTCTCCCAGAGTTCCCAGGGACTAAGCCACCAACCAAACAGTACACATGGAGAGACCCATGGCTCCAGCTGCATATGTAGCAGATGATGGCCTTATCTGGTATCAATGGGAAGGGAGGTTCTTGGTCCTGTGAAGGCTTGATGCCCCAGCATAGGGGAATGCTAGGGTGGTAAGGCAGGAGTGGGTGGGTAGGGGAACACCCTCATAGAAGCAGGGGATAGGGGGGTTTACGGAGGGGAAACCGGGAAGGGAGATAACATTAGAAATGTAAATAATAAAATAACCAACTAAAACAAAACAAAACAAAACAAAACAAACAAAACAAAACAAAACAAAACAAAACACAAAGAAAGAAAGAGCTAGGCAAAGCCTGAATGACTTTAAGTTAACACTGGAAGGCGACCAATGGCCACACTCAAGCCATTGGTGGCCTTCAATGAACTGGGCCCTTCTGCATCATTCATCAGCCAAGAAAATGACCCTTGGACCCCCCTACAGCTCAATACTATGGGGACATTATCACAACTAAGATCTCCTCTTCTGGGTATATCCAGGCTTCTTTCAAGTTGACAAAACTCACAGGCATTTTCCTCAGTTGTTCTCCATCATATTTCTGAGATAGGATCTCTTGCTGACCTTGGAGCTTACTCATTTGTCTAGACTGGCTGACCTGTGAGTACCATGGAACTTCATGCTTCTGTTCTCTTCTCAGTTCTGGGGTCACAGATGCAAGTGGACGAGTTCATCTTTTTATGTGAGACTTGGAGGTAAGAATTCATGCTCTCATTCTTGTGCCGGAAACACTTTATCAACTAGGAATTTGTTCCAGCCTCTTTTCTTCCCTTTATGTGGCAGCTGAAGTGGAATCTATGTTTGTTCTACTGCTATTACCCAGGCGTATATAGACATTCCTGCTCAATAAGCAGATGTGTAACCTGCCTACTTAATCACATTTCTCCATTGTGAGGTAGAGTCTTTTAGGAATGCATTTGAGAAATCTATGCCGAGGAACCACATCCAACCTCATTTAGAAGATTGTTATGCACACTGAGCCATTGCTGTAATAGAAGGAAGCTTTGCAGTTTTGATGGAAAAGATGTTTTATGTGTTTGAGGATGTGAATTAGTATAGCCAGAGTAAACTGTAGCAGATTGTCTTGTCCTTGTAGGGTGTGGTGCAGAAGGTCTCTTTTCTTTTTTTTTTTGTCTTTACTGCTTATTTTATTTCAATTACATCACACAGATTTGATGTTTGATGTTTTCTTCCAAGGTGATAATGTCCTATGAAACTATGCTTTTCTACAGTGCTCTTCCTTGGAATTCCATTGACTGGAGATTTGATTTTTGAAGCTAGGATGGAGACAAGCAGTACAGCCTGCTAAATCAGGGATTCTCGACCTTAGAACCTACTCCCTATGCTGCAAAGAAAGAAAAAACACAAGAGAGGTAAGTGGTAAGTGTTTTGCACATAGACTCTAATGAACCCACAGCTGATTCCCAGTCAACAGTTAACAGGCAAACTCCAAACATAGGAACAAATGAGTGCTGAGATGCCTCTCTCAAGTCAGTAGGTTCCAGTCTCAAGTCTTTGAACTGAGACCAAGTACTGGAGAGCAGATACAAGTTGTTCTCATAGACACTTTTGAATATCTGACTCAGAAACCACAAGAGAGCACTGAATGATTGCCATGGGCTTTAGCCACAAAATTTTGGAGATGGTTATGGAACTCTCAGTGATAGCTACATAAATGATTGGTGACATCTATGCTAGTTTCAAAACCCATACTCAATATTTACACAAAGAATTTGGTCTCATCATTACACATTGAAATATTTTTCTTTAAATAGATCAGCATATGATGGTTCAGATAATGATCGTTGTTTCAGGTAAACTTTTTGATAGAAAAGAATTATTTATTTATTTATTTGATTTAGTTTATCAAAACATGTTCATTGAAGGATCACTGTACATTATGCTAGATTCCCAGTGACAGTGGAAAACCAGATTAATCACCTTTCCTTGCTATTAATCTACCTCATTGAAGGATTTAGACACATACTTTCAGAACTGTTGTTGAGTACTTTAGACTGTGAGTGCTAGAATGGTCAACATTTGATACATGAGACCATGGATGGGACCAGAAGGAGGGCTTTCTGGATAATGTCATTCCTAGAGGTTTGAGCTATTTTCTGTTATATACAATTTATGGATGCTCCTCCTTCTTCTTTTTCCCCTTGGTGACTTGTTTGTAGGTATCTTTAAAGGTACACAATTGAAATATTCTTGCTTTTCTAGTCTTTTTAAAAACAAATAATCTGATTAATAATCAGCAAATATTTGTAGAGATATACTCACCACCAAAAACAGGCCTATCATATAAAGCTTTACCTGTAGCGCTTGGGAGACATACATGGGGAGGCACTTGGTATCTAGATACTCAAAAGTAATAAGGCAGGTCAGGAAGTGCCAAATAACATTCATTTGATCTTTATAGTTTGATAAATATATGTTTATAATCACCTCACGTTTGATGTGATGCCAGATTTCCTGCAAAGAATCATCCTTGGCTTAACTTATGGCGATACAAATGGTAGACACTGAGAGATAAGTCCATAGGCTATGCAGGAGTGCTAAAAAAAAAAAAAAACCATAGTAGTGCCCTGAGTATACATAAAATGCTCTTAAAGTTGAGGCATAGGATCTGGTGGACTACACAAATTCCTTAGAGCAGTGGTTTAGAGTGTTTAGAGCCATGGTTGGAGGACACTGGGAAAAAAAGTCCTTTTTCCCTGACGAGGATGGTAACTGTTACCTGAAAGATCATATGTAAATTACATGCCAAAGATTTAAAGACTTCTTTTCATTGGCTTTTTATAAGGTGAATTTATCTAGTGGTGCCTTTAATAAATCTGCATCAGTAGTGACAAGGAAAAGATGAGTTGATGGGATAGATGTTCCCCCAAATATTCCAAGTGATAAAGGTCGGCCAAGAGCCCAAGAGCCTTCTCCATCTTTTCTGTGTCCACTGAAGAGTGGGAGAATCTATTGATAATTTCTGATTTAACTCAACAAGTTTGTTGTCCAGCTTAGTCCAATCTTTAGAAAAGTGATTTGAGGACTTAAGAGTTAGAGGGTATCCGCTCTCTACCATTCTCACAGATGTACAGAGAACAAAGGGCTCAGGAAGTCCTCTAGGAAGAGGAGCAAAGGCAGAGAAGAGAGTACTTACAGATATGAAAGATAATGCTATATGTTTGCATCTGAACACTATAAAATTTTATCCACGGACACACAGCATGCCAGTAATAAATTGTCATGACAAACAGTTGTTTATTATAAATTTTCAACTTTTTATTCAAATGCCTTCAGTTTCATTAAATTAAACATAAAGATAGGGATACACAGCTGAAGATGAATATTTCAGTGTGAGTCTTATGGACATAAAATAAATTTAGTGTTTCTCCATTCCTATTAGCATATTTTAAGTCCCTGCCTCAGGAAAGTGCTTGCGTGGCAGTGAGCTGAACTCACTGTAACTTTTGATTCTCAGTTCATTTGAGGAAGCATGTGGGAATCCATCATAGGATTTTCAAATGCTATGGGTGGAAAGAGACATTTCTTGCTTGAACTATGAAGAATTTCTGAGAGCCCAGTGTTTTCCAATATGATCCATGAGACATCAGATGCTATGATTTGTCTCACAGTATTTCTGCTTTTAGTTTACATAATTCCTTTCCCGTTGCATTTTTTTCCACAATTATTTCCAACAAGCATCATTTGCTAAAAGGCCAGAAAATACTAGATATTCTTTTCTTTGCCTATATCCATCTGGTTATGAAGCTGTAATTGCTACACACTAAACAATGGATGAATCCCGACCTTAACCTCTGTCCCTATTATCATCTTAACCTCCATATATTTATTAATATTTGATATTGTACACATTGACATTCATAAATCAACATGTCTAAAATCAACTCTTGGTTTTATAAACATTCACAGATCTCTTTCTCATGTCCATCAGGAGCATCACTGTTCAGCTTCAACTTCAGAGTTATCTCAAAGGCCTTTCTTCCTTCCTTCCTCTCCAACTAACTTATCACACAGCCCTATTAGATTTGCTTCAAATCTAGCAAGTGAGTTATGAGAATTATATTCAAATAATGTATCAAAAGTTCAAATAAAATGAAAAAAACATTTAACTAGGAAGCTGCAGTGGTTCTCATGGATAATGCGAATGCAGCCGGGGGTTTATGCCCTTGAACTGTCACAGAATTTTCTAGCTCCCACATAGCAAAGTAGCAGGAGCTCTCTGCAATGTGGATATGAGGCTTCTGCTTCTATAAAGATGTAACAGACATGTTTGTTTTGCTAAGGACAATAACCCTCCCAGACAATATATGTGTAATATACAGAAATAAACTCTGAAATGTGGAGAGACTTAGCATCTTAGGACTCATGAAATGACATTGTAGAGATTTGTGGATTTTTCTTTTATCTCAGATAACTTACACTTAGAATTGGAAGTGTTTAGAATTCGAAAATGTCAACACAGCTACAAAACAAAACAAAGCAAAGCAAATATGTTTTTCCTCTGGCCAATAGACCTAGAAAAGGGCAAGCTGGCAGGATAGATGGTTTTAGAAAATAGTTGTGTTATTTTACCCATCCTTCTCAGAAAATGTTTTATTCAAGCTAGTAAAAGCTGGACTTGTGTTAGAATCTAGACACTCATCTTAGCTAGGCTGTAATGAAATGCCTAAATCTCTACCAAAGTGTTGATGGAGAAGTCAAGTCAGGGCCATGACTCTCATCCTTGCCAGGGGTCAGAGCATCAAGAGATAAACAGGAATTTGGTAAGAATTCCACCTCTACCTAGTAGTAATGACACTATTCCCTTTTCTTTTCAGGAAGGTGAAAAGAAGCTCTGTTAAAACCACATTTTAATTCACTGCTCAGTCATAATTAGGCCAAACAAAGAGAAAAATCCTGTACAACTTCAAAATCGATGGTATTGCTTGAAGCTAGTGTGGATACATGTGCGAGAACTCAAATTACAATGCCATAAAAATCACTTGAAAGGAAAGTAGTAGAAAACAAAACAGTTCAGAACTTGAATGATGGAAATTATAGAACACTGATAAGTTCTACATTATTGCAGAGTCATTGTTGCTTATGGATTGAAACACTCAGAATAGATAGTGATACCAATTCTCATGTCAATGGAAAGGTTTCAGACTGTTTCCCTAAGAAACACAAGAACCAAAATCTGGTTTAGGAAGAATATACAAAGATATTTTAAAATATGTATGGAAATAATGGACCCAAAGTGGCTAAAGCAATTAAAAAAATAAAATGAGAGAAACCTGCAACATTGATATAATGTCTATTATAATTAATATTATTCATATTATTGCTATTATTTTAGGGATAGACATAAGTCACTGAATTAGAAAAAAATATCACAAAATAAGCTCATAAATGTGCATGCAACTGATGTTTGAATTAAGTGAAAAATAAATCTGATGGAGAAAGAATGACATTTTCAGCCAATCACTGTAATACTTTTATAGCTACACAAATATTATCTGTCTTGTAAACACCAACAACACAACCCATTTAAAAAAGAAGTACAGAGCTAAAGAGAAGATTCTCAATGGAAGAATCTCTAATGGCCAAGAAGCACTTAGAGACATGTTCAACACCCTTAGTCATCAGGGAAATGCAATTCAAAACCAAACTCTGACATTCCATCTTACATCCATTAGAATGGCTAGATGAAAATCTCAAGGAACAGCATATTCTGGCAAGGATGTAGAGGAAGGAAGAACACTCATCCATTGCTGGTAGGAGTACTAACTTGTATGATCACTTTGTAAATCAATCTGAATGTGTCTGAGAAAATTGAGAATAGTTCTACCTCATGATTCACCTATACCATTTCTGAACATATACCCAAAATATGCCTCACGATACCACAAGGACACTTGTTCAGTTTTGTTCATAGCAGCTTTATTCATAAAAATTCATCTAGAAACAACACAGATGACCCCTAATTGAAGAATAGATAAAGAAAATGTACATTTATACAATGGAATACTGCTCATGCATTAAAAACTAGGACATGAAATTTGCAGATAAATGGATGGAACTAGAAAATATAATACTGAGTAAGGTAACCCAGACCTAAAAGGAGATGCATGGTACATACTCACATGTGGATATTAACCGTAAAGTACAGGATAACCAGACTACAACCCACAGACTCAAAGAAACTAAATAACAAGGAGGACCAAAGCAAAGATGCTTGAACCTCACTCAGAAGGGGAAATAAAATAGACATATGGAGTGGATAGATGAAGGGAACTGAGTAGGAGAGGAGCTGGGGAGGAGATCATGCTTGGAGATGAGAAGACTGGGAGAGAGAAGGGGAGTTGGTAGTGGAGCATGTCTGGGAGAAGTCTGAGACTGGGAAAGGGGAAGCTTCGGGGAGGATATTAGGGTGACCCTAGCTGAAAGTCCTAGCAGTGGGTGGGGGCATAGAATCTGAAGTGGCCCCCTTCTGTAATCAGGCAGGAAGGGTCACAACAACCCATCCACCTGCATACAAAATGTTCAGGGATAAAGATGGAACAGAGACAGAGGAAATGGACAACCAATGACTGGTCCAATTTGAGACCCCCCCTCACCAAGAGAGAAAACCAGCCACTGATACCATTAATAATATCTGCTGTTCTTACAGACAGTAGGCTAGCACAAATGTCATATGAGAGACCTCATCCAGCAGCTGATGGAAACAAATGTAGAGACCCACGGTAACATATTAGGGAGAGTTCAAAGAATCTCATGGCATGGTCCAGGGAAATCTTGAGGGAACCGTAAGGGTCAAGGACACTACAAGAAGACTTACAGAGCCAACTAACCTTGGCCTATGGGGCCTTCTAGAGATGGAACCACCAATCAAATAGCCTACATGGCTGGACCTAGGCCCCTAAACCTAATATCAGATGTGAAGCTATCTTTATGTGGATCCCCAATAACTGGAGGAATGGTGGTTTTGTATTCAGACACTATAACCTTTAGATGTCTTTCCTTTAGCTGAGCTCCCTTGTCTGGTCTCAGTGGGAAAGAATGCATTTAGTTCTGATGAGATTTGAAGTACAATGACAAGTTTGTAAGGTGAAGAGTCTCTTCTCTGAGAAGAAGGAGAAGGAAGAATGAGGAAGGATTGTGGGGCAGTGTGACTGGGAGAAGAGGAGGGAGGGGACTGTGATAAGAATATAAAATGAATAAATAAACTAATGAAAAAGTCTCAAATAAATAACAAGAGACAACTAGAAAATTAGTTACAACAGTTTACTACCGGGCAAAATTTTCAAGATATTCATATAGCCCATGAGTTCTTAGGACTGACATCAACACATTATATATAAAGGAAAACATTACTCCATTGAACATCACCAAAATTATGAAACCTTGTTCTGAGAAAAACCCTGTGAAGATGCTGAAAAGATAACATACAGATTGAGACACATGTCATCAAAAGATTAGTAGATAGATATATAAAGAACTCTCAAATTTCAAACATGAAACAAAAACTCAAGAGAATAATGGCTAAAGATGAGCATTTTTATGGAAATGGTACACAGACCTTAAGTACTCATTTCAGAAAGACTAAAATGAAAACAGTAATAACAAAGATTACAGTGAGAATATGGAAAAACTATGTTATTCGTTAAATGTGGAAGGGGATATAGAATGTTCCAGCTACTATGGAAAGCATGGAAGGCATCTTTAGTGCTAAACATGCAGAATCAGTGTAAACCAATAATGCACTGAATATATTTACATAACGAATTGAAAAAAAACATGTTCTTGAAAAAATATGTACATGAATGCTTATGTAATTTTACTACCAAGATATCATTTAATGGTTAAATAGCTTCTAATGTCATGAATAAAGGAAGCATATTAATGTTATATCCAATAATCTGGTGAATCTCTGGAGAATAACATTTGGTTGAAAATAACTGTAGCTGTAAACCTCCTACCCGAAGGAGACTAGTCAAAGAAAACCACAACTCAGTAATTATGGATAGAAATTGCACGCCTAGATTGAGCAGATTTACCACTACACTACTCTAATCCCAGGCTATGAGATGCCTTATAACTTGGCGGTTTATCCAGGCTATGTGGTTGTCCTTCCGGCTCCCGCTCCACTTCCTTCTACCACTAGCTTCCTCCTGCTTCTCCCTCTTATATCGAACTCCTCTCACTCTCTCTTCCCCTAAGTCTTTTTCTCCGCCTCCCCTTCTACTACCCAATCTCTGGCTCTAGCCTTTATTTTACAGGTTTTAATTGGACAGAAGGTTTACAAGACATCACCTGTGTACAGATTCAATCATCCTCTGCAACCCCTCCCAGGAAAGTGAAACTAGGATCAAAATACAAGGCTGGGAGTATCCACTGGGAACTAGAATCAAAATACAAGGCTGAAGCTATCCACAACAAATAACTATCTCAAAAGGAGTGTTTACTTATGATTCCTTTTCTATACCAGTCTTGAATAAATATATTAAAAAGGAGAACAAAAAATTATTTTTCTTGGCATATAAGTAGAGGATATACATAGCCATGGAAAACAACAGGAAGAATATTTCTGGTTCTGGAAACATTCTATATTTTCTATATCAACTTTGATACCCCATCTGATGAATACTAAGTTCCTGCTTCCTTACCAGATGCACCGTCTCACTTGTAACTATTGGAGTTGGACTCAGGGCCGTTGTGCTTGTCATCCCCAGTGCTTAACACATGCTTCCTGGTTTCCTCTTGGCCAGCTTCTTCATTTCATCTAAGTTTCTGTTTTAATGTCAGCCTTTCAGAGATGCCTCACTTTGGTTTTTCTTCCTTTCTCTATCTGGAGTGAGTAGACATGCTTTGCATTTCTCCAGAAAAAAATAATGTCATACAACAATTGGTCCTGATCATCCTCCAATATCAGTTTTTCTTTCAATTCTTTAGAGTCATTTTCAGCCCCTACTGAGTAAGATGAATAAGAATCTCCAATAACACCATGTTCTGCTTAATCCAGGCTTAATTAGAATGCATATTCAATAGTATTTTCTTTATTTTCTGACAGGTAGACTGCAATGGTCATTTGTAGACATGACTATACCTTGTCTAGATCTTGGTCTTATTCTCAGAATTTAGCTTACATTATAATAGGGGATAAATATTCAGAAAACATTTCCATACTAGAGAATATAATCAAGAATAATTAGTAAAAAATACTACATTTAAGTATTAAGGAAATATATTCATGCTTCTACAGACTGGAGCCATCTTGGTATGTCTTATGCATTTTGGCTTTCATGTATAAGAATACAAGTGAAGTTTAATTTCAGGAAATGATGAAATGAACACATTAGAGTATACTGTTGGATAAGAGATCCAATGAGTTTCTGAGTAATAGATTTCTTTAGTATTTCTTGAGCTTTCTGATATTGACTTGCCCAAACCGAATTACTATATAAACCCAGGGTCTCCCGATGAAATGATCTCTCAGTCTTTGTTCTTTTCATTTTATTTTACTTTCAAAACACCCTCTGGACATCTATCAAAACTACAAAGTGGAAATGGGTTGGCTTCATTTAACACTAAATCCTGCTGCAAAGGCCTTGCATCAAGGTGCTTGCCACTTTACAGTCTTCCTATTTTAATAGTTTTCACAGCTTCGAAACTTAGAGGTGTAGCTTGCTACAGGCTTCCATTGTAAATCCCGCAGGAACTAATATCTTCAATATTAAAACCTCATTGTAGCAACCACAAGAATAAGAACTTTCTTTTATTCTTCCTCCCAAGACTTATGAAATCACAATGATTAAATCAGGAAGGCCTTTGGCAACAGACACAGACTCCCTGGCTCTTTAACAGGGTTGAATTTCTTTGGCTTGAGTGACAGCATCTTATGTGCTGTTTGTACTTCCAAATTTAAAAGGCAAGAAGTGTTCTGAGTTTCACTTAAATTTCAGAAGAATAAAAGAAACCATAGAGTACTTTCCTCAGAGAAACAATGTCATAAAAGGATAAATTATCATTGCTTTGGCATGGTTCCATTTAGGTTATGATTATGGAAGCCTGTGGGGTAGAATTTGTTGTTTTCATATTAGGTTAAAGAAGCTGCAAATTTTACCAGTGAAATTTGTAATAGATTTTTGAAACAAAATGTGGACAGTTTGACATATGCCATGAGTATTATGCCTAAAAGCTATTCCTCTTATTTTATTGATATAATTCACTTCTTTGGCATTTGATATAGTTTTATGAGAAATGTTTTCTGTGTTGAATTATGAGTTCAGAAACACTGCATTGGTTGTCTTGATGAAAGTATTTCCTACCCAAAATTAGAAATATTTTTTAATTTATAGAAGAGTATTCTATGTTATCTTGGTTTAGATTTGTACAGGAAATGTATTACCTACTCAATATTTACTATTCAAGGTTTTAAAATATATGCTCTCTGTATCTTAGCTTAATGGAGGTTTTGAAATAATTTGTGCATGATCAACTAGGTCAAAACCCTTCTTTTCTTGATGGTGACTTGAGGTCATGATGTCAGAGATTGCTTAATGACATCCAAGTTCCAGAAAAGGAGATTAGCAATTGTGTTTATATTGTAAGATCTATACATCTCTTTATTTATTGAATTGACCTCTAGCTCAAGTCCAAACATTATTTATGTCTTCCTTGATAGCCTGCACACTGTAAATCTTCACTGGCATTGCTGGAGCTGAATTCACATTCTAGTGTTATCTATTTTCAGTTTTGTGATTAGGTTGTTTGGAGCTGTATGCAATTTAATTGTCAAAACTTGACCATCTAATTTGTTATTGTGCAGTTCATCAGGCAATTTGTAAGTATTATCATGAAAGGAATTCTAGCCTTGCAGAAACTCTCCTGAGGTTGAAGTACTCTCAGGAATATAAATGTTATATACTTTATCCTTAGAACAGAAAGCATTGGTGCCTAGGAAGTAAAACATAGTTGCATAGGGAGAGGAGTCCAAGTACAGTGGCAGCCAAGCACAAGGAGTTGCATTAGTCAGGCATGGCAGTGCACTCCTCTGACCCCAACACTCAGGAGGTAGAGCCTGAAGGAACTCTGCAAGTTATAAGCCAGCCTGCTCTTCCTAGTAAATTCTAGACCAGCAGAGCTGTGTAGTGAGAGCCTGTCTCAGAGCATGAAAGAAAAAAGAATAACAACAGAGATAAGTTGAAATAAAACTATCACTTAGTAAACAATGCTCTGGATGTTGTGTTATATTGTACTGAAGTGTGAATTGATTTATGAAATATCAAGTTGAAGAACAATAGAGAAGGGAATAATAGGGTAAAAATGATCTGAGGTTGGTTCGAGGGAAAGGGAAGGAAGATAAACAAGGATGGTAAAATAAAGATAACGCTATCTGAAACAGCCATAAGAATTCATACTTTTAACAATACCTATATTACATGTATGTCTGTATATACATACACAGTTTAAATAAAAAATTTCTATCTTGTCTGGCAATTCTCTCCTAGGAGCCCATAGACTAAGAGAAAACTCCAATACCAAGTATGAGAAACCATCTTTATAGATTGCTCAGGTTTGTCCAAGAGACTCCCAAACATTATAGACTACTGATGATGTCTTGGTTGCTTCTGGGAGGTGGAAAGTAAGTCTATACTGATGAAGATGCCATAAACTTTGAACACAGGATCCAGAAGACCTGAGTTGTAACATTGTTGAAACTCTCCTTCCTGAAAACTAGCTTCCATGGTGTCACAAGGTGCTATTCAAGCTTCCAATAGAGGGAAAAAAACTATGTATTTTCTCCTTGGAAACATACAGAACTCTATTAGATAGTCGAAAGTGCTTTTCATAATGTCCTTAATATGAAAGCGTGATTATAAACTTCAGTGTGAGACATGTGCTCTGCATTCTCAGTAGAGCACTGACTACACGGTAGACTTTAAAAACTTTGAGCAAGATCTCTAGCTGATGCCATGAATGCTTGTGTGGAGGGAAATTTAATGATAATATATAGTGTGACCTCTAGCTTACCACCTCTGTCGATTGAACTGTAATAAATTGCATGTAAAATATTGAAAAAAGTGTCTAGGAAAAAAAAAGTACTTACTTCAGAAATCAAGAAGTCAATTTCTTTTCATTTCCAATAGAACTTTTCAATAGCTAAGCTGAGAACATTTTTTCTTTCCTTTACCCTTTTTTCTTCTTGTCAGATAGCCCAGGCTATCCTCAGACTCTCTGTGACTGAGTAAGACTTTGAACTCTGATCCTTCTGTCTAATTGTATAGAACTTGTGAATACCTCTGCCAGAGGTTCCTGCTGCTAGAGAAGTATTCTAACAATGTAGCCATAGACTCAGCCCAGGAGAAATCATTTTCTAACCTTCTGATTTATCTCACTGTGTCTTTTTCTAACTTCATAATTTCTTCTCTGTGATATGGGAAACCAGAGGACAAACATTTCATTCTTTATTTTGTTTTATTCTTTTCATTTGAAGTTGTTCCCTTGATCCCTGATTTCTAATGATAGAAAATAAGATACTTATCTAATCAGAATGTCAGTCATTGGTTATTTCTTTGTAGGACATTAGAAAAAGCATCTGGTGGACCAAAATTCACACATGAGCTTTGACACTAGCTTGCTATACATTTTGGGTAGGTTGTCCTAACTGTTCTGAACTTTCATATAGAAACTGTGATTCATGGTATCTGCTTTGAGGTTCTCTGTGGTGTTTAACTGAGACAACGTCTACAGAAAGAACATTAGGAAAATGGCCTTGTAGTTACCAGGTAGGCATCCCAACATACGAAGGCACTGGACAGAATTGATGAACCAGAAATGGGTGAGTGGGTTTCAGCATTGCAATATACGACCCCAAACTTCAGTTTTATTAAGTGAAAGTTAATAGAGGAATGAAGGCATGCTTTCAGTCAGCCTCCCCTTTTCACTGGTGCTGGGATGGAGTCACAGAAAAAGAGTTCTGGAGATGTGGAAATCAATGTTCCAGGAATATTGTCAGGACTCTCTCAGAGCACATCTACATTGCTAACAAGTATTCTAATATGCCTTCTTTGCATATTGGTTTTATTTTTCTTAGTGTGAGATGAATTTCAATTAAAGTCCTATGTCTGTATACATTCCTAGATTTTGTACTCATTTGTCTCCATCCATGTCTTCAGCATTAGTACTAATTTACTCCTGCCCGGGATTGCAATTGGAACCACGCTGCTTTTGCTATGTAGTTCAGAAATGTCATCTTCAATAAGCCAGTGAAATAAAACCCTGCAAAAATTCATATGATGATACATTGACATGTCTCCTTTTCTGAGAGCTGGAAGGATTAAAGGAAATCCACATATGAGACATTGATTGCACAGGTTTCTTCATTCTCTCTCTTTGATAGCAAATGAAAGTCTCCTGTGCAAGAGAAATGTACTGAAATGCTGTGTGAGACCTTGCTATTATTGTGGTTAAGAGACCTGAGTATTGATTGTATAGATTTAATGTCTTAGGTGCAATAAATACAACTTGGAAGGCTGGGGGTGGGGGGCGCTGAGGTAGGAAAACCATGAGCTTGAGATAAACTGAGTTGTGTAGTGTGTACCAGACTAGCCAGAGCTACATAGGAAGATTTGGTCACAAAAGAAAGGGGAGTGTAAGGGATGACAGGAGGGAGGGTTCTCTCTCTCTCTCTCTCTCTCTCTCCTCTCTCTCTCTCTCTCTCTCTCTCACCACACACACACACACACACACACACGCGCACACACACCACACACACACACACACACACACACGGCAGGTTTGCTGAAAATTCCTATAATTGTTGTATAATAATGTGGTATAAAATTGTATAATCAGTGTTGTTCCTTCTTATTTAAAAATCAGATAAACCTGAGGGGCCTTCATAATAGAAGGTGTTTGGGTGATGAATTTCTAAGTCTTTGTTAGCACCAGACATTTCCAACAAGAATGGATCAAGTTTAGGGTTAACATTGGATACTGCAATAGTCCAGTGCGCCAGTAGATATATGAGTAGGATTATTATTGCTTAAGGCTACTAATAAAGTGTTTTAAGAAATTAAGCTTGGATTTTGGGGAATCATCATTAAATGAGTTCAACATGTGTGTTATACAATGTTTTAGTAGCAACAGATGACATTGTCACTGGCCATCACTAGAATCATATAGGGTTAAAAAATGAAATAATTCTGGACATTGACATTAAGCTGAGAGAGAAGAATGTTTATGTATGACCTACGAGGTGAAAGTTCATCACTAAATGATGGACTGCACACAAAAGGTGCTAAAAAAGTAGTCTAGGATGACTTTGACTTAGGTGGATATGTGTGCTTCTACATATGGATTTAAAGATGAATTTAGGATCCATAGACTGGAAAGAAGGGAGTGGCATGATACATTTAATACTAAATCTAAAATCCATGTGTAACAATGATATCAACTGGGTCTTTAATGAATTAGAAAAGGGTATGTTTTTCCAAATTCCATTAAAAGTAAAATCCTTGATGCCCTTACATCCCTCTTAATACAGCTTACATTTTATTCTAATTACATATCATCCCCAATTAAACTTTCTACCTATATTTTCTCTTCACACTCACTTTCCTTTTACTTTTCTATACTCCTTCAGTTTTCTGTCCTAACTCACCCACCCGTTCCATGAGGATGACAGAGACAAGGTCAGGGATCCCTTTCCTGATGTCAACCTTAATGGGTAATTTTATACCTTCAATGTACTTAATGCCACAGCAACATTGGTTAGAGTTGACCTGCTACTTAGTGCTACAGATTAATTTAGCTGTATACAGCACACACCTATGAGCATGCAGAAGAATAATCACATGTGCTTATTTTCTGAAAAATCCTAGAAACAATTAAAAGAATAATGCATCCAACTACAAGATGGCTTCAGAGCTACATGACCAGTATAACACCTGACAGTTCAAAACTACATTCAGTCCAAAGATGTCTTTAAACCTTTGCCTTAGAATATAATTTTATATCAAAAGCTAAAGCCTATGCCTGTATTTTGATCTTGTTATCTTTTTAAACATGCCTGAAGTGGACAAAGTATATTATCAAGATTTCAAAATAGTCTGATCAGAGCACGATCAAACTAGTTTTAAGACTAAGTCAGCCATTATTTCACTATTTCGCAGCTTGTCTGTTCTATGTTCTTTCTTATCCTGAACTTATGTAAAAAATTTAAAATAATCACTTTCTTGTTATGACTTCAATTATAAAGAAATATTACATACAGAACTCAAGGTGCAAGTGGTTCCTACACCTTGCCTGGGCAGCACATTACTCTACCCCTGGATGTAAGGGTGAGTGAGCCGGCCTGAGGGCATGAGTGTGGGAGAGCTGGCCCTGCCTCTTGTCTGCTCTGTGGTGGCATCTAGGAGGGAGACATCCCTTCCCCTGAGAGGATCATGAGAGCTGGAGAACTGGTCATGTCTCTCCACAGCTGCAACACTCAGGAGAATAGGCCCTACACCTCACCTGGGCAACAGGATAGAGTTGTTCTTGGTTGAGGAGGTTTGCAGTAAGTTGGTCCAAGGGCATGAGAGAGGGAAAGCCAGCAAGCTGACCAGTTCAGATATGTCTCAGACCCAGATCCAGGACTCTGAATTGTCCTGCTCCAATGTCTACCCCATTGTTGAACTGTTGGAGTAAATGAAGGAGCGGTCCTACAGATCCAAATCTACAGGATCTCCATGACTCAGGGCAACAACAGGATATCCGAGAGGAAAGAGGGGTCTCAGTGAGGTTTCAGTATTGATAAAGTAACAGAAGCAGAGTCCTCTAACCAGACCAACGAGTCATTGCAATGAACATTTGCAAGCAAAGATGTGTGGACAAAAGGATATACTATGGGACACACTGTGACACAGCACCGTTTCCATGACGGTTTTTCCTTTTTATGATGTGGAGGTTACAAGGGCATAGGACAAGTATGAAGGAATGGAGAGGTGAGTGGGATTGGGTGCATGATGTGAAATTTACAAAGAATCAATAAAAATATATAAAATTACACTCATTTATGCTTAAGTAAAATGACATATGTATGGAACGCTTTAATCAACATGCACGTAATTTGTTTTTATTGAATATTTAGTCAGTCTGAATATATTTTTGCTCATTTTATCAGTTTAATATTTGATTGTGTCAAAATTCCCTTGTTCTTTCTAGAGACATTTAAGTTATTAATGCATGTCTATTATTGTGATTTCTGAAATGTCTCCTTATGAATATTTATGATCAAATGTTATGCATTCCCATCAGTATATATATAGCATGGGCTTTCCAGAATGGCTACATATTGCTATGGTGCACTGAAGAGTAGGGAAATAGTCTTCTCTTGGGAAGAGCATACCAGTTGGTTATCCAATGTCAAATGTTCAATCCTGAAACCATACATATAACAAACACTATACAGCCTGGGCAGGTTGCGTTTATGAATATCAATACATATATGAATACATACAGTATATATAATAAGAATATATGTATTTAATTTATAATCCTAAATACATATAGATACATGTATTCATGCAATAACAATTAATTAAAAGACACCATGAATTAGGAGAGTGGAGAAAGGAATATATGTTGGTTTGGAGGGAGGAAAGGTAAGAGAATAATGATAAAATTATATTATAGTCTTAAAAAATGCTGTAATAAAAAACTCATTTAGTATTTTACCAAGGCAACATTTTCAGAAATGTGAAATTATCTGAATTTCACTTTCATTTCCATTTCTCTTTACTGCTTGTGGTTGAGCATCAATTTGTAGTCGATTTTCTTTTCCCAAGCTGCATGATTTTTTTTTTTAATCTTTGAAATTTTTAGATTGGGTTCATTGTTTTCTTTTTCTGTTTTAATCTGTATGCAACATTCTTTTATGTATTCTGCCAAATGGGCATGATAAGTATGGTCACATGCTTATTCATGACCCACATGTTTGCCTTGACCTTAACACATCCAGACTTTGTCCATGTTAGAAATGAACCTGGTAAAAACATCAGCTTCTCCTTAAATGGAGGAACATGGTACAGTTCTCAAAGGTGAGATGTCAATGAAAGCACAGGAGCAGTGCGTCTTACTCAGGAGAAAATAGCAAAGGCTTTGAACCAAAGGCAACCAATTCTTTGCCTTTGCCTATCTCCCCCCAAACAGATCTGAGATATGTGATGTTGCAGTTGTCTTGAAAACATGAGACAAGAGGCATGAGGAGATATGTGTTCATAAAAATAAGGTTGATAGAGTCCCTATTCCTGATAGATCTTCTGTCAATAACTAATCTTCCTACTCCAGATTTTCCTATAAACGACACATACATTTCAGTACTTTGAGCAGTGTTGAATCTTTTAAATTCTTATAACGAGTATACAATGTAACGCGTTTCAGTACAACAGTGCTGCTGTGCCATTAAGTTGAACATATAACATTTCCTCAAGGAAACAAAAGGTACATACATGTGCATGTGCACCCACCGACCCATCCTCCCACACACACAGAGAAAGAGGGAGGGAGAGAGGGAGGGAAAAAGGGAGGGAGAGAGGGAAGGAAAAAGGGGGAGAGAGGGAGAGAGGAGAGAGAGAGAGAGAGAGGAGAGAGAGAGAGAGAGAGAGAGAGAGAGAGACACTGAGATTCTTATGTATTGGTCAATTACACCTGGGCATGGGAAATACCTGGAGTATGCTTCGTATAGCACTCAGGGACATTCCATTGGAAAAAAACTGTTTCTTTTTTCCTTTGTCAGTGGGTATCAGTTGCAAATAGTATTCGTGTCCACTTCCCATTTTGATGCTGGAATAACATCTGGCTTGAACCTATGTAGATTTTATATAAACTGTCACAGTCACTGTGAGTTTATGTATACATCAGTTCTGCTGTGTCTGGAAGAGACTGTTCCCTTGAATTCATCTACCACCTCTGGCTCTTGCAATCTTTCTGCTTCCTCTTCTGCATAAATCCCTGTCTTGAGGGGAGTGGTTTGATGAAGACATTTCTTTCTTTTTACTGAGTATTCTGAAGTCTCTCAGTTTCTGTACATTGTGTACTGCAAGAAGCAGCTTTTCTGATGTGGTTTAAGTCAATCGCTAATCCTCTATATCTGACTTTCTGTATGAGAAGGGACAATAAAGGTATTTACAGCAACTTGCAGAAACCCCCCCCCCTCTCTCTCTCTCTCTCTCTCTCTCTCTCTCTCTCTCTCTTCTCTTCTTTCATTTCTGCTTTTTTTTTTTAACACAGAATTGTATTTACTTCACCTATGACTTTAAAATCATATAGTCAATACTTAAGCCTCTTACCCACAAGGGTCTCACATAACACTTCAGTGAATTCTCT